>JARHVA010003391.1:1790000-2015767 GCA_037957365.1 Torreya grandis | reverse complement strand
ATGCATGATGCCCCTAATCTAAGAAAAACCTATGTAATATTTGTGAAAACTGAGTATATGCTGATCTTGTCTGATAATCTATGACTGAAACTATGTAAACCTAAACTATAAACTATTATACCTTTCTATAAATTATAAAATTTTCTATTTCTAGGGGCTACTAGAATATAATGTTGGCCCTTAAATATTAGTGCAATTTTCTAGTTTCATGTGTGATGTGATATTGACCAACTATTTTGTTTTTATGAAAAATTGAGAGTGATCTGTATGTGAGTATTTTTCATTATGTTTTCTTGAATATAAGATTTGTGTTTTGTGTATGTGTACTACAAAACTATGTTCTAAGTGAATTCAGGATGGCCTGATCTCTATGACAAACCCATGTGAATTCCCCCTCTTTTGATGGGAGTTGTTGAACCTATGTAATAATTATACTCAAAATAAAATATATACATCCTACATGTTAGATAGAAAACATATGATATTTACATGATAAACCAATATAATGTGTATACATGGCACCAAAATGTAAAATAATCTAGGCATAAGTTGGTAAGGTTATGATATATGTTAGATATAACATTTCCATGGTTGTCAAAGATAGATAGAACAATATAAGCATGTATATGAACAAAAAATATGAGTATAATCTATGTAACTACCGAGGGGGTAGGGGTATGATGTAAATCAAGGCACAAAAGGAGGAAGGGGAGATGCATGAGGTCTTTCATGTCATCATAAACTAAATTTTCAAGAAACAAACAAGATAAAAGTGTCATGGACATGCCACATACATGAAATCATACATACAAACACATGAGGCACACAAACTAGGCTAAGGGGCCACAATAAAAGGGACATGGGCACATGTCACTAAGTTTGAGAAATATAAAACATATAAGTACATGTTAAAATTTCCACATACACATAGATAAAGTAAGGTTGGCTTAGAGCCACATGGAAGGACATGTTCAAATTTCTACATATAGAATTAAGAAGGAACACACAAGGACATGGGCACATGTCCAAAACATACACATTATGAAAGGAATTTTCATAGATCCATAGAATAATGGCATATTTAAATGACCTCAATTAAATATAGAATCAATGAGATACAATCAGATTTAAACTAAAAAAGCTATAAATGAAAGTATACATAAACATATGGTACAAATACATATAACAGAAAAGATGTACATAATATGAGTCTATATTAGTGGTAGTCAGAAAAAAATCCAAGTAGCATAGGAGGATCAATATTAATATATAATCAATGCTAAATATATGATATGGTGTATATAAATATATAAGTTGGCAAACTAGAAACTATGTAGTATGATGCCCCCAACAGGGAAATGTATCAATGTTGAATCTCTGTATCTATATATGTCCTTAATGGGTAGAAAATAACAAATCTAAATCTATGTAGAGGACTTGAGTCATATAATGATCTACAAACACTCGAAGAGAATAAGTGAAGCATGTATGTATGATAAAATTGATTATACTAGCATAGCTAACATATGTAGTACCTAGAAAATAAAAGGAATGTAAATATGGAAATGCATATAATCTAAATTATTGTATTTCCTAAGAAAATATTTGAATATTTTTGTATTTTTGGAAATGTTATATTTTTTTTGTGTTTTATAAGTATAAAATATGTCCAAGTAACATGAAAATGAAACTATATACAAGGATAAAAGTAAGAGAAACTATGTACAAGTAGAGAGGAACATATTAACTAATGAGTCTCATAAGAGACTTGTAATCATACTTCCCATGACCCTACTCCTCCCTATGATTATACATTGGCTCACATGAAAACTACCAACCATAAAAATCCTAATTTGAGACATATTCCACTTGATTAGACCTTTCCCACATGATATTCTCATCCCTTACACATCCCTAGTCCACCTTGGTCTCTTCTCATGTCAAACAGGCCCTCTAGGGACCCCACAAGGCCCTTTCAAGGACTTTTTAACCACCCTAGGACTCTATTTGACATATTCCATGGATTAGGTAGGAAAGACATGGCCTAGGATACACATTTACTTCACAAAATCTATGGCCTAGGTAGAATGCATGAAAAAGACCCCTATTTGGTCCTAAATGGCTAGAAATAACTAGTTTTTGGTCTTTTGGCAGATTAGAGTTGAGATATGTGCATCAATATCATTCATTTGATCTCAAACTATCTTCTCTCTTGATCATTATATTTCTCTAATATTCCCACTTGATCATATCATTAGAAGCTTGGCTACCTCCTTGAATCTCTCTTGATTCTTGCTTGGCACAATAGCTTCTTTTATGATTGGGGATGCCCTATACTATTTTAGCTTCCATTGGTGATTCTCATTACTATTGATAGTTTTATTGAATATTTTGGGTTGATCATTACTCCATAAATATTCCATTTAACCTATTTTATACTCCTTACATTGGCTCTTCCATAGATTGGTTTCTTCTCCTTCACCTCCTCCATAGCTTTTGACTCTTGGTTTGGACTTCAACTTGCACCTAGCTTGGTCTTCCTCCTACATTAATTCCTATCTTGGATTATTTGTTGGTATAACATATAAATTTCATGTTTGATCTTAATCTAAGGTCACTTTTATTTGCAAAGTGAAACTCCTTTGTTTATGTAGTGTATATTCTAGGGTTTGAACTATTTTAGTAAAATAGTTGTTTTGTATATTGCTTAGAGTAGCTTCGAAAGTTAATTACATTTATATACGTTTGAAGAATACCTTAATTTATTGAAATATTCCTTTATTTCATGCCATTTTTCTCTTTGTACCCTTTCTCATTGCATAGTAGAGATATACATGTGCAAAATACACTAGAAAACTTGCTCAAACATTCTCTCCCTCTCTTGCTAAAACTAGAAATATTGCACTATTAGAAAATAATAGTATTGAAATGAAAGATAACTTAAATCTAGAATAGTCATTCTCTTAAACCCTTTCTTGAAAACATCTTTGTTTCATAAAACTTATTTCATTTGGCCTCAAGGTGCCTTAGTTGTTAGATTTACATTCCATTGGCTATTTCATTTCATTTAGTATTGTCGCTTCTACATTATTTATGAAATCCATAGTATAGTTTTATCCACTTGATTTACTATGGTTGGGTCCATTATAAGAATTGTTATACCTTGTACACTTTTTTTTGTTATCCCCAACTTGTTTATAAGTCTATCTATAGTTTGGTGCAGGCTAGCAAATTGGATAGATGCTATAGACCTCCTATAGCCCATATAACCCATGAACCCTCTAGCCTCTTAGTGGTTTGATTTAGTACCCTACCAAACATTGGTGGCTCCATCTAGATTCTTTGAGCTAAAAGACTCACTATCAATGTGTCATATATCAAATAAGGAAAGAATGACTACATGTTCTATGAAAATATGTATCTAAGGTCTATGAATCAGATGTACTAAGTGATCTATAATTAAAACCACCTATGGAATGGGGATATGAATTTATGGAGATGATTGAACATGCTTGTGAAATATGGGGTTTTTAGGAACCCATCAAGTATAAGAATCTATGACTAGTGTGGGTGATCTATGTTGTAACATTGATCTAGATGATAATGGGGTAGAGAGAGGCTCTCTAGAATACACAACATGTATCTGATATAGGGGTGTCCTTAATATATGTCTCTATGGGAGAGTATGTATAAATGGTAATGCTATAGTAATATACATCACCTACATTGGTGGCTCAATTAATATTTGAGTTGTGTTAATAGAGAATTATGTAGAGTTGTAATTGGTGTCTATTATGTAATTAGATGTGGAATAGGTAAGGGATACTCATAGGAAATGACCTCAACTATAACCACGTGATTAACATGTATATATTTAATTATTTATGTATAGTCAATGTAATGGCTTGAAGTTATTGTATCCAAGGCCTACCCAATAACATGTCAAATATGGTGACACTAGGAACTACTAAGAATATGATGGCTACATATGTAGGACCAACCTATAATGGAATTATTATCTCCCTGATGGAACTTTGAACATGGCCACTGAAGTCATGAATAACTATATCTATTTGAGAAATACCATCCTCTGAATAACCCAAGTTCTATAAAAGTGTGATAATACACATGTTAATGCTTGATCCATTGTCAACCATGACACTTGGAATAGTATGATTATCAATGTAGGCTTGTACAAAGAGTACATATAAATATGAGTCATCATCAACAATCTTCTACTCTGATAAAGTGATGACAGTCCTAGTTGGCACTATAGTATGATACAAACCAATGATATTATTTAGAGGGTGTGTGTCCATCATATGAGTATGGTATGATTATAGTGGTGGATGTGCTTGATAAGTATAATCAACACATGAAGTGCCAACTATCTCATTAACTATGTGCTTTATAAATGGATCTAAAAATATTTTCATTGCTTTCACTTCTATTGGATGTTCTCTGGGTGCTTTTATATGATTAATGACATTAATGATAATAGCATCTATAAAATTTTGTATCTTATGTCATAAACTGATGCATCTATTTTTAGTATGGCTTGGTGCCATTTGATAGTCACAAAATACATTATAATCATAAATATTTGGAAGAGACATAGTCGTATCAACCACTTTGATGTGAGGGGGAGATATAACATTGCATTCTAATAATTACTAAAGAATGTGATCTAGTGATTCATGAATATTTATGAAAGGTCTCATTGGAGGAGTTAATAAAACCATGTGAGGAGTTAGCTCTAAGTCTAAACTAACCATTATATTTTGATCATTTTTGTTTTAAATAGGCCTCACCTTATATGGGGGATTATTATAAATCTTATTTGTTGAATCTAATCTAGTTGTGTACTTTAATTTTCCCATAGGGAAAAGCTTGACTTCCAATTCTTTCACTATATGGCATAAATATGTGAATGATGGAAACTTTTTGAATAGTATAGCTTCATGTAATGTTAGTAATAAACTCTACTTGAATATGTCCTAGATTTCTCTATCTACCATAGGGTGTCATATTTTCTAATATGGTTTTATATCATCAATACATATTCAACTATTGCTCATTTGATTTTTTCTTGAGTTGTGTAGATTAAGCATTGAAACGTTGTCACTGATATTGATTGAAAAGTGTAATAAAAACATATCTACTAATGGATTAATTGTTGTGATGGACTGATTAGGAAGATAATATAACCATTATAATGCATAGTCCTTTAAACTATGAGGGAACAACTTAGTCTTGAGATAATCATTAGACATGTAATCCAAACATGTTATGTGAAAAGCATGGAGATGATGTTATAGGTCACCCTTAACATCATATAGGGTAATCTTGGTTTCCACAAATCTAGAGGGAAAAGGAGTTGATACTATATGTTGTGATAAAAGTGTATGTTGGAGTATATGAGAATCCAAGGCATAATATTATCTAGTACCACCTTGTTGAAGATGTAACACCTTAGACTACATAAAATTGATTTCCTATCAAAGTGATTGTACATATTAAGAAGAGGGATGTGTACTAGCCATAAGAGGTAAAGCCTCTGATGAGGGTGGGCTAGTTATAGCTAGTTGTTTTAGAGTCTAAGTTATCCCCATCGTAGGTGTATCACTATTAGTATATGTGGGATTGGAGGATTGACCTATAGTGGATTTTAAGAGCTCTCCTTGAACATTATGTATAATGTCATCTTGCATATTAGGATGTTTAGAGATGAAATATTTTAAATGTCCCTTATCAATTTCATAAAATAAGTTATTGAATTATACCATTGTAGGTTGGGAAGTAGGAAAACAAAAAAGTTGTGTATTTCAAACCTTTTGAGAAATTAAATCTATGAAAGATTACAGGAATAGAATAATAAATCAAATCTAAGATTTTGAAAATTAATCACTGTACATAGAAAATAAAAGGATAAAAACCCTAAGAACATGTATGGCTAGGGTTTTTTTAGTATTTAAATTAAGTTAGGTTAACTAAATGATTTAGCTTTTATGAGGATTATGAAATGTAAAACCCTAGTTGTTAAAGTTCTAGATCAATAAATCAGGGAATAAATATGCAATAATTACAACCTCTAATTTGTATGATAAATAACTTCTTTGATTGTTTTATAAATATAAAATGAACTAAAAGAGATGTACTTAGCTTGAAATTGATTGAAATGAATGAATTATAGGCCATAAATTGATACAGAGACTATGTATAGTGTCATGAACTAGAAACAACAGTCAAACCCCTCATGGATAATAACACAATCCTATGGATAGTATCACACTATGATAGTGTCCTCTAGGGTGAGAAAATCTCATTTTTAAATTAGGGATAATGATATTTTGGGTAGATATTTGCCTGGTCCTAAGACATGTGTGCCTCAGTGGATGAATGTTGGTTTGCTATCTATTCATTATTTTTGATTGATTTGCATGAAAAACCCTAGACCTCCATGTTTTTAAGGTATTTTATGAGCAAAATTAGAAAAGAGTGGCATTATTAGGGTATGTTTGATGTGACCTCCACACCCCATGTGTTAAACATTGCCTAAATATCATTTCCTAGAAAGGGGAGCAAGCCTTAGATAGTTCTCCCAATCTATGTGTTGGTGCAAGTATAAGTGAATGCTAATATCAGTGCCAGTTTGAGTGATTTGAGTGTGACTTAAGACTATAAATTTGAGTAATATGAGATTTGGGATATATAAATCTAATTATAATCACTATTGTGTTAAAATTACAAATCTAAATAATATTTTGTAGCAATGCACAATCTAGACTAAAATCAATGAAATGTTCTAATTCATTTGCACACATTATGTGTAGGTGATAATTATTATTCATTAATACTTGTTTTTGGAAATGAATTTTAAGGAATCATTATATTTTCCTAATTTAATTAGAATCAAATTGTGATCAAGAAAAATAACATCTTGAACTAATTGAATCCTTTGATTCGTCAGCATACATCACATGCATGTGTCAATTTGCATCTATATTATCTTAATTAAGATAATACCTTGTATGCAATCATCACCTTATTTTAATTCAAATATATTTAAATTATGACTTAATAAATTGAAAATTTCAACCAATTTAATTAAACATGTGACTAATTTCCAAGAATTTAAAAATGCTAAGTAAAGCCATTAAACAAATCAAATCAGATTAAGAGCTTAAGTGGAAAATACATGGAAATTTATTGAATATATATTATTGAAAATTCATTGATAAAAATATATGGGCCATGAAATCATATAAGGGGTGTCAATCACCAAGCATTAATAGAGATAAGTGTCACATTTAAGCCTACCCATGCCTAATCAATGATCCCTTATTCAAAAATATTAATGGATTTGTCATCCAAAATTGAATTAATCCTTGGCCACACATCTTGATCTTAGGATGGATGGTTACAATTGGTTCTAAATATTATGGAAAGCTATAAGTACATGAGCTATGGCCATAAATTTCAAGCTTTAATTGTGCAATGTTATTATGCAAAAATACAGCTAGAGAAGCTTCAGTCATTCTCCCAAATTGACCAAATCAAGGAACCAAAGACATTTTTGAATTAATATATGATGGAGGCACATGTTACATAACATTAAAAAAGACTTGGAGTACCAAATATGGGAATAAACACATTTATTGACTATTTTTGAAGGAGAGCCATTACTTGGAAGGTCTTGTTTGTCTTACTTTCATAATTAGTTTCTTGATTTCACTAACACCACCCCTTGAGGGATTAGACTTATCATGTTACATTCTCTATGCTTATTATGGGTTTTCTCTACTAAGGTATGGACTAACTTGATTTCCAATTCTTCTCTACATTTTGGCATGTTTGGTGGGTCTATGCATCTCATATACTATTTTATCCTTCTAATTGTGCATTTAGACCCTCTTTTAAGGCCATTTTTCTCTTTTTATTCTAATTTTCATGTTTTTTGTCTTTTAAACCAAATGATGTAGTATTCTTGAATATTAGCGAGATCACATCATGGAATTATGAGATTTCCCTAAGCAATAACAAGTTCACACATGCAAATGGTGAGATTGAGTGTTATGATTTTCTATTCTTTGTGTGTTTTTTATAGATCAGTAAGATTGACTTGCTTATTAGTGATATCAACCTATTAAATGGTGGGTCATATAATAATCATAAATATTATCCTAGACCAAATTTTTTAGTGGGATCATTTTATATAATGGTGATATCACCCTATGAAATAGTGGGATCAGTCTATCAATAATGAGGTTACCCTATGGAACGATGAGATCACTCTATAGAATGATGAGATTGCCTTATGTCAAAAATCCAAAGAGTTAAAACAACAAGATTTAAATTTATTTTTATATTCTACACCCTTTATTGACTATTAACACTATGTTTTGAAGGATTAAGACACTTTGCTAGTTTAATTTTTATAACAACAAAGGTAAACTTCAATCACATTTGAATTTGGGCTTAAAAAGAATATTCATGGTAACTTAGGAATATTAAGAGTCTTCCCTTTTTTTTCATATGTTTGTTGGTTAAACTAGTTTCAAATTTCTTTGACTTGATTTTTATTTTCACAAATCAAGCTTAGTTTGTATGTTCTCCCCCTATCCCCTTAAGTAACGTGGGTGACCAAAAGTGTTTCACTTATTAATTTTGTCACATAGTATAAGCATAGAATGACCTTTAAATTCATTCTACATTTGTATTTCTTGCATATTGGCCTATAGGCAAGATTTCATCACCTCACCATAAGTTCTTTAGGGAAGAATTAACCTGAGAATTAATATCCTAGCATAGTTTTAACCCCATTCCATGGTGGGGTATATAAATTTAGTTGGTGAATCACTTGGACATTAGTTTGAGTAGTTAAACTAACTTTGATAGTAACTGCTACCCTCAGAATAATGGCTTAATCTAGACATCACACTACACTAAGCAATTTGACAGATGTAGTGGTTGTAAAAAGGATAAGACATTTTAAAATAAGATAATTAGCTTGGATCCAAATGGAATTTTACACCCTAGTATTGACCATACACATGGGACCATCTAGATCAATCAAAACTTATAGTTTTTAGACAAACCCATTTTGTCATGGAGTACCATTGGTACAAGGCGAGTATCCCAAAGTTCCATGTCATTATACAGTTTATTGAGAGAAGAGGGGGTATAAAAAACCCTACATTTCATGTGCCTTTTAATTTTTGGATTAAAAACTTAATTCCTCTCAAGGAGAATATCAAAAAGATCTAATGGTACAAAGTAACCTTGTTAGTTTTAGTGTAGGAACGCATATTTGGATACTTCTTGTTTATTTTGCCTATTGAATCTAGATACATTTTATAAACCTATTGAGTCTTTCCTTCACTTGAACTTAAATAATTTACTTTTTTATTTAGATTATTTTATTGCCTCCTTGTGTTTAAATGTCATCTTTTTCATACTCAAGTCCAAAATTGCTTTTTCATTTGAACCAATTCAAAACCACAAATCAAGTTCAAACACATAGTCCATTACATACTTCCAAGATGAGGTGTTACTCTACCCAATTTTTGGGCAATCTTACCTCATGTCAATATTAGATTAACTAATGATATTTTTATGTTATCTGCATAGTACCATTGTGTTGTCTAATTGAAAACCATTCAAATTAGGTCCATTTGTACCCAAATATAGTTTGGGATCAATTTTTTATGTTAAGGTTCATTTTTGAACTTGCATACCTTTTGTGAGAAAATTCATGCTAAATCATTCCTTTTATAAACCCACATACTTGTTAAAATCCAATTTAGTGTCATTTTAAACCATGTGATGAAACATTTTGTTTCAATTAGATTCATTTTGAACCATGTGCCATACCATTCCATTTCTAAGCAGGTTTCCTTTTTAAATACACATGCCAATCATGAGCTAAATGAAGCCAAAAAAGGGTTTGTCTTAGACCCATATGCCTATTATTAGACCATTTAAATTTTGAATTAGGGGTTCATTTTAAACCCACGTACCACATCCATTTTGATGGACCAATACCACCCTTTTTGGGGGCATCTTTTTTGAACCAATACCACCTTTTATGGGTGAATCTTTTCTAGAATGATATCATCCTCTTTGGGGATAACTTTTAATTACCAAACTAATTTATGTTGATTATCATACACCAACCCTATCCTCTTCCTTTGGATTAGGTTATCAACCAAGCTCAATAGCACTCAAAGGTTACCATTATAATCCCTCCTCCTTTGGCTTGCATTAGCAACCAAGCTCTATAGTGCCCAAGGATTATCATCCTAAGCCCTCTTTTTCCTTTCAATTTTGGTAGCTCATTACCTAATCAATGTCACACAATCATGACTAGGCATGTTAATGTTACTATCTTGGGCCCATCACTAGTATTTTTTGAACCTGTCATTGAGGAACTTCAATTAGATGAGCCAATCTTTATTGATCCTTTCTTCGATAATCTAATTTTTGAAAAGCCTAGTATTGAACCACAAGCCATAAATCATCTACTGCCACATATTCCCCACTTTAGGAAATCCCATCCAAAGGTCTTTACATCACAAAGTCGATCATTATTCATCTAAGAGCCATTATCTATTAAAGACCCAAGTGTGTAAAAATATGATATTTTACAAATAAGTGTGTACCAAGGCCAAAATAATAAATCAATTCTCAATGTTATTATTGGAACACCCATTCATGATGAGTCAACCTATGATGAATCACTTTTTTATCCTTTCCCTATTATTGAGGAACCTCAATTTTATAATACAATCTCTGTGGAATTATCTCTTGAACTTTTCCCCCTCATTGAGGAGTCTTACTTTGACAAGCCAGTCTCTGTAGAGTCACTCTTTGAAATTTTCCCTCTCTTTGAGGGGCTTCACCTAGATGAGCCAGTCTATGTTGAACCCTTCTTACATGAATCTATTTTTGAAGATCCCATTGTTCCATCATAGGCAATTACTTATCCAATACCAAACATTTAACAAGACATCATTGTATCAACATCTAAAATTGAAGAAGAATTAGAATTAGAGTCAGGTTATATTATTTAACTAATATTAGATTTGGTAGTAGAAGTAAAATCAATATCAGTCTCAACATTAGATTTAGAGTCCTTTGAGCTAGAATAAACTTTAAAATTAGAGTACCTTAAGGAATGTTACAACATTTAGTACATATCTTTTGCAGATTAATTTGAATATATTTGTAATCCTTCTATGATTTTTGAGGATGATTACTTCAACATTGGCACAAGTTCTCCTAGTATCTTCTATTAGGATTGTGTTACATTTCATCATTCCATTATCATTCTAAAAATCATTAACACCAACCAACATATAAATTATATTGACATTCCACCTTTGACAAGCATTTATTGGGACCAATATAATCACACTTAATTGAACTACATCCATGGTGACATATCAGGGGGACCAAGACCACATTCAAACAGAAGAACAAAAATCTCTTTATGAAACCTTTTTGAAGGCACTAGGGGAGAATCAACTTCTAAACTCAAAATATTTTAGTGAAACCTTGTTTGAGGTGATATAATACAATCAAAGTCAAAAGTCAACATTCCTTAATGAAACCTTCTTAGAGGCATTATGGAATAATGAAGACAACTTTATTGGTGAAAGCCACTTCAAGGTGCCAGTAACTGAGCACAATAATTATTCATTTCTTGATGAAAACATTATTAAAGATGATATTAGTACAATTAACAATCTATAGCATAATCAAATTATAACATCTCTTAGGTCTAAACAAAAAACAATATGTTAGTCATATCTAGAGTATGTATAGAAGTATTTGGCCCCACCACAACCAAAATTATGTGTGACTAAAAGTAATGATATTCATTTGTTACCCAATCATTATAAATTCCATTATGATCCACCTCTTGATTTCTAAATTAGACCTATTATCCACTATTTAAGCTTGTTTACCATCCCTGGTTGCACTTTCCTTTATAGAGGCTATGAATATATCTTGTCTTAAAGCTTGAAAGAAACAAAATTAATGACCAATGAAGATCACAAAAACATTATTGGAGTCCAAAGTAGTAGCAAGTTATTTATAGAACAATTATTTAGAAGGGGTGTGTGTTAGCAACTTTAATGATTGACTCTTGTGGTTGTATCATATGTTGATCAAGATGAACATCTCCACATTAGTAGGAATATCAAAACCATTTGCCTTATCTTTCCATTTTCATTTCCATTTGCCTCACTTTACCATCCTTTCATACCTTACCATATGTTTAAACTACATTGACTTTAGGTCCTTTAGGACTATGTAGGCATTATTCAATTTTTATTGAGGTCAACTTGGTCACCCCTTTGCCACACTCTCACTATTTTGAGAGCAATCTAAGCCAACACTCTCACCATTTTGTGAGTTACCATTCCCACACTCTCACCATTTTTAGAGCAACCTAACCCATGATTTCACCAATTTATGGGTTACCATTCCCATGTTCTCACTATTTTGTGACTCAATTCTATTTATCATTATTTTAAATTGAATTAAGATACGCTAAAAACCCAAAACCATAGAAATATGTTAAAAATTTCCAAAAACATACAAAATAGTCTAAAAGTCCTAAAATTTTGAAAAAGTCTTAAAATATCCATGAGAGATATAAATCCCCAAAATTTAAAAACATTTATCTTGTCCCAAATCTAGTCATTATCTTTGATCCAGCTTTGTGTTGTCCATTTTATCAACCATTAGGATGTGTCCTTCCAAAATCCTCCCTACTAGGGAAAACTCATTATTGGTTCTAATTATTTCAACCACCTTATGATTTTTCATTCGCTTGCATGTATCCTTTCTTTGGGGCATCATATAGTTAAAATTATTTTTTATCCTTCACAAGCAGATCTTGACTTGGTTAACAACATGACGTTTTATGTTGCTTTTTGTTTTTATGGGTTGTGTGTTTTATTTATTGGGTTGTTAATTTGTTTTGAGTGTTGTGTTTGAATACATTTTTTAAACCTTTTGATTTTGTAATTAAATTGGGATTTAATTATTTACATTTGTATTTAATTTTTTTTATTACCTATTTTTTTAAGTACACCTCGTTAATGTGTGGGTCTTGATTAGTCATATCTTGTTTCCATGTTATTTACAATTTGTCCTTATTTTGTTTTATTATTTTTTTGTGTTTTAATACATTATTGTTCCATCTTAAATTTTGATAATTCATATCTTGATTTTAATATTGGTTACATTTTTGTATTTAACACTTCCTCTTTTTCTTTTTCTTTGCTTTGTTTTTTGTTCAAATGTTAATGCTTACAACTTTAATTTTGGTATTTTTTAGCATTATCTTTAATTGTAAATATTCACCATTGAACTGGTCCATTCACAATCAAAATAAAATGTTATTATAGGTTATTCATACTTATGATGCATAATTTCATTTTCCAAAGTAAACACTAAGTACAATATTTAATGTGGCATTGAACAACATCTCCAAAATCACTATCCTACATATCCACCACCTAAATAGGATATCATAAAAAAAATTAAAAATTGGTTCATCTTTATTTTATTCTTCATTCCTCATTCCATTTTCTCCTACTTCTAGGAGAACTACATTAGCCTAAGGTCCATTTGGACAATATAGGAGATACTTGGATACATGACATATCTCAAGTCATCTCAGCCATATTTATCATCCTTGTTTCATTCTTATTCATGTCCATATTATTCCAATCCATTCTCATCATTATTCAATCCTTATTCCATCCTCGTATGCCTAGTGTGCCTTCTCTTTCACCTCTTTGCTCATCCTCATATGCTTGGTTATATGTAGCTTCTTTAGTTTTTGGAAATTACATCACACCTATGTTTGTACCTTGCTTATTTTTAATTTATGAAATAGGTTATATCCTTGATCTATGCTTGCCAATTTTCCCTACTAGGGCACAATATTTAGACCAATCACCGATCCAAATCATCCCTCTTGGGGAAAAATTAGTTTATCAATTGATCAAATGTGCTATGGTGGGTCGCATTATTAATTCATTTACTTCCTTTATCTGGAGCAATTATCTCATTTTATTTTTCTCCTAATTTCAAGATTTGTAAATTTTGCCATCATTTTGGAAATCAAAGTATGCAACTTACTTCAAGATTGATCATTCCCTAAGCCCATAAATTTCACCCTATTTTGGGTATTGTTGTCACTTGAAATTTCACCCCTTGATGAGATGACAAGTCTCTCCCCATTCAAGTGGCACAATGGAAATACTTGAGGGTTGTGGGTGACCCAAATTTGAGTTGAGTCTCTATATTAGGGCTAGTTCCCTTGATGTACCACATCCACATACCACAACCACACTTTCATTTATGAGGAAAAAGGTTACGAAGCCTAAACTAAACCTAGATAAGGAGATGATACACCAAATAGATTGTATAATCACACCACTCACAATGCACTTGGAACCAAAAGGAAAACTACACATACACTTCATCCCTTGAACTAAAATCTCTTTTTCTACATCAATGTTTCAAGCATGGGGTCTAGAGGAGAGTCTAGGTTAGGAGGACATAGACAATAGGAATTATATAAAAACTACTAAATAAGCTACTCATTATACTTTAAATCCATATTATACACTTATTTTTGACCTAAAAAAGAGAGCTTTCAAACTACATAAGGCACTAGGAAGGATAACATGTCAAGGTAAAAAAAATACACTTGTACAAGACCAACAAACATAACATGCACTCCATGAAGTCATGAATGAGGTAAAAATAGAATTTTTTATTAGTTCAAGGAAAAAATTGAGTAGTGACTCACCATACTTAGGTGGAGATATCCATACAATAGCCAAAAAAGCTAATATATATAGCAAATGTGAGAAGAGAGAAGGTGAAGGTCAAGAGTCACTAAGACACTTGTCAAGAAAGAAGGATTTCAAATAGCATGGAATCAGGCATGAGATATTTATTTCAAGGAAAACAAGGACAAATTTCTCTCAAACTTTTCTAACTCCTCCAAATGTAGCGTAGATGATATTTTGCTTGCATATGAAACTACCCTCATGATTTTCCTTCACTAAACTACCTCACTAATGAATAGGGATAGGTCTGATGATTGATATAATGGGGAGGGGTTACTAAAAATCCTATTCATTCATTATATTAGTATCTAATCATCCATATTCTTTTGGCCATGAGCAATCACTTTTAGTAGCGACAAATAACTCCCTTTCATGCACCTCTCACACTTATCACTAAAAATGATTTAATTATTCAATAAAATCCATGTAAAATGGGGAATTCCACTTTTCAATAGTATCTAAGGCATCAAGTTCATAAAACAAATCTCAGAAGACTTCCCAATTGGAACTTTCATCTTTTCCACTAAGTGGTCACTACTTGCTCACTATGACTGGATGAGATGAAGAAGATAGTAGACACACTTAGGAGAATTTATACCTCAATTAATTATAATTGAGACTTATAAAATTTCACAATATATTTCTTAAAGGTGATTGCATCATCTAAAACTTCTCCATACCTACAAGACACATAACTTTATCAAAATAAGCCCTATTGTACACCATCTGTACAAGTGAATTACAAATAAATTGCATGGGGAGGATCCATGAAGAGTCCTCTATAGCTTAAAATCATATTAATATCATTTAAATTCCATTTTGATGATCCATTTATCTCATCTTCTCCATTAGGTTTGAATTGGGGTTTTGTGAGAGTTTTTAGCAATTTTAGGTCTTAGCCTTTGTTCATAAAGACTACATGTTGGAGTTATAAAAAATACCACTAATGGATTCTTGGGGACCTTATATAACATAATTTAACACCTTATTCCACCATAAAAACCCTCATGGGATATATGAGCATTTTAATTTGGCCACTCAGGTCATTTTTATGTATTATGTAGGGTCTAAGTACCTTCAAGCCAAGGAATGACCTTTTGATGAACTTATCTACAAAATAATGGCTTAAAAAACTCCATACACATCCCAAAAACATGTATCAAACATTGGAATGATCACATCATGTTATAAATGCACTTGACCTACCATTTTCCTTAGGCTTAAACCTTGTTCCACAAGTCTACCTACAACCTAAGGCTCAAAAGAACTTCTTCATGTTTTCCCTACATCCAAAAGGCTTAAAAATATCTAAAAATATATCATAGTCATGTTAAAACTTTTTAGATATCTTTTCTAAGGCTATAAATGTGAAAGGCTCTTAAATTGGCTATTAGGCCTTAATTCTGCCCATTAGGTTAGACTGCAACCCTTGTAGCTTAGAGCACCCTGATTGTTTTCTCTCTATTATGAGGTGACTATCATGTTTTTATATGTGTATTAAAACTACAAAAACCATCTTTCAATGTTTCCTTGGATTTTGGTCTCATTTTTCAAACAATTCTCTCAAGACTGCTAGGGTTTGTACATGGAAAAGTGCCCCCTATCTGAGATAAAATAGGGGGTACTTGTCCTATTTTCCCAAACCAAATAAATATGGGATCATGTTTTACAAGTTTTAAGGATGACCCATACCAAAATTTATCTCCTAATTTTGTCATTTTTTCCTCTAAATACTTCAAAAACCAAGACTAAGTTTCACAAGGTAGACTATATGTAGGTAGGGCATAAGGATTGTGTTTGCTTACTTTTGGACTCCTTTCCTTGGTGAATTTGAAATATTGAGAGAACATTCAAGGTGAAATAATAATGGTTTATATTTTTATAAATCATTCACCACTTTTAATTACTATAAACCCTCTCCTATGTTCTTTAACCTTACAAAATGAGTCCTCTATGCCTGACTAACTATGACAACTTCTCTTCCTCCCCTGCTTGTAGATGTCAATGCTCTTAATTAGCTTATTCATGATGCCAAAATACTCCTAATAAATCCATTAATATCACCAAACATGATTATCCTTTTGTAAACAATCTAAGTGCCTTAAAACCATAATTACACACCAAGCTAGCTCACTACCCACTTGACTAAGACATGCTTGTTGACCTGCCTATAGGTGGAGGTGGCTCTAAGAAATATTATCTATGTTGTGTATGAATCCTCCCTAAATCTCTTGAGGTCAAAATAACTACATTTTACTTATTTCACACCTTTAATTCCTTTCAAACACCATCAAGACATCAAAAGCACACTATTTACCTACCTAGCTTTAGCTATGCATCTTGACATTGTGCAGACTGTAGGTGATATATGGGTGGTAGATCACTATATGACACTCCTCAACTATATGACACCCATTCTCCTTGGTGTGTCTTATTCACAATGATATCATACAAACATAAGAGTATGCATTGATTTCTTCTCATATCCAATGGTCACTTAAGACTTAAACATGTAGAATTCACTACTTGATTTCAGTGGTTTAAGCGGCATCTTTGGGCTCTTAAATAACTACCTTACATCAATCTTTTTGAGTCCATTTTTTTCATAATAATTTTCCATATTAGATACAACAAAACTCACTCAACTTTATTCTTCAATACCCTATCAAACATGTTATATGTTATTTTTAAAAATCTCCTAGACCTCTATTTTGCCTTCTTAGGCACAAGAGGACAAAACATAGTCTATTTCCTTTCCAAACTTATTTCACACTTTATTTGCTCTTTAGGTATTTTTTATGTATTACCAAGGTCTTAAAACCTTATTATGGACTTAAATACATGTTTAAATATTCCATAGTTTTGTATAAACACTTGAAACCCCTACTCAACCACTTGTAGGTGGATATCTTGGTGCATAGGTAGTGAATTATAGTATGATCAATATGGAGACCTCTCATAAATATGCATTGTAATGCTTCCATCTAACATCCTAATGAATTTATAGCAAAACCAAAAGGTTTAAATGCACATTCACCCTTCCATACACCATCATGATGTCAAGAAGGGTCCTGTAGATGCAAATTTTGAGTTGTAAGGTAGTGAGAGTGATAAAAAAAAGAACAAGCCTATAAGAGGATTTATTAAGTGTTTGATAACTCTCACTCTAATATTATGATGGATAAACCTATGGAGGGGTCCTTAGAAACACATAAAATAACCAAAGTTGTCAAATCAAAATAAAATATTCTAAAATAAGCTCACACAAGGACCTCTCATGGATGCAAGAGCATAAAAATTTGCCTAGATTCTTAACAATTATTCATAAAGGAGGATCCATGAAACTAAAAATTCATTCCATGGATTTTAATTAGACTAATACCCCTTTTAAATCCCAAGAGCACTCTCTCCAACTCTATCTATATGGGTTATACCAAACATTCAAAGTTGACTCTTCTTGGCTTGTGAAGGCAAGAGGGAAGGAATTAAAGCCAAAATTGATCTTCCTAGTTAAATATTTATATACTAGGTGTAATTAATACCTTAGGGATCTCAAGAGACACTAGGCCCATGTTTTTAGTTGAAGATGGACTTCCCAAGTCTGTACAAGTGCCATTAAGGGCCTATTTTAAAGGAAATATCTCTATTTTGTGCATGAAACTATTTTTTGACTTCATCTGACCACTTCATAACATATTATAAACTCATACATTTTATAATCTCTCTTGGTGATAAATATGCTTCTTTGATAAATCTATACAAGTAATTTAATGAGCCAAAAATGTGATCAAAAGGCATTTTTTACATATGAAGCATGGAAAAGAACAAAATTATGACTTAGGAACACTTTATAACACTTAAATGACCATATTATGACATTTATATAATAATTTAATCCTTTAACCATGCTTAAATAGAGTTAACTTGGGTTGATTAGGCAAGTACAAGGAAGATAGGCTTACACCAAGATTAGAGCAAGGGTAGGTGAGATGTTTAAACACACATGAGACCCTATTAGATATATGGGAAACTTTGAAAAGTTTTAATATTTATGGGTTGACCTAATTTGACTAAAATTCAAATTTGGTCAATAGATATGTCAAAGTGTGATGCTTCTATTTTGGGATGCATTTTCCCCACTTTCCCCCACCTTGGGACCCATTATATTTTATTCTATTTGATCATTGGGAATCAATGTGTGTAAGTGTTTTCAATCAGACTCACACCCTTGTGAAGGTATTTTCAGGCCTTCACAATTTATTGAAACATGGAAATAATCTTAGGCTATGGGTGGCCTAATCATCGGATTGAATCTCTAGATTCTAAGGGCTAGTTCCCTTTGTTGTATCATTTACTCTATGCTACAAACTATTAGGGAACAGGGAAGCAAAAAAAAGTGAAAAATAAAATTGAAATGAAATCCTATCTAATGATGGTGATACACCTATATTTTGGTTTATTCACTCAATTTGAGCTTCTAAAACACTAATTAGATAAGAAAAAACTGAACTTTCAACTCCAATTGACTCTTATGCATCAGTATTTCATGAAAAGGTTTTATCTAGTGATCAAATATTGAGGTAAATTATAGAATAGGCCCAATTAAAGGTAATAACTAACCACTTACATCCATTATAACTTCAGCCAAAAGACATCAAACATAGGACATGACCTGCATAATCTGATCAACTAGTAATTAGGTAAGAATCGGGACTTGATAAGGAAGAAAATTATATCACATATGTAAATCACTAACATTAATACACTATACTAGCATCTTGGAATCTAAAAATAGTATTATTTATCTAAAAATGTTACAAAACTTGATCTTGACAAAGTCTGGTCTTATCAAGAGAGGGATTCATTTCAAGGTTAAAAAGCCAACTTATATAGTAAAAGCATACAAAAACCAAGAGATTTGCACTAAAAATAGAAGAGGAGATCAACTCTCATATCACACAAGTCCAACTTGAGCTATCAAAAGATAACCAATCCTTCAAATAATATCCTTTGGTCTTATGTCTTGAATGAAAAAGCTCTTTAGCACTAGAAAAGGATGGTGGGTCCATCTTGGACTAGTCTGCTCCATGCATGGAAAGCTACACCAAATCTTCAAAGAGAAACTCTACTTGATGTGTTTGGAAGTTGAGTTGAAACAAAATAAAGTCCTTCATTACATGGAAAATAAGGAAAATACATCATAAGCCTTATCTAGTCAACTCCAAGTAACTCCATCTTGCATGAGATGATGTAACACCAATCCTTAGATGAAGAACTTTAGTTTGAACCGATTGGACATGTTGAAATTATTCAATTAATAATATAAATTATAATAAATGTGACACTTTGACAAAATTCAACTCAAACTCAAGACCAATCAACTCCAAATGGCCTCCACTTGCATGAAAAGGGGCTTTGAAAATTGAAGCATGCATGAAATTCCATGTTAATCTCTCCTTGTAATTCCTTGACCTTTTGTTCTCAGGCTCTTTGTTTCTACATGTATTCTTCTGGCATTTGTTTTAGCTCTTTGTATTCAAACCTTTGTCTTTAGAATATTTGTCATCAAACTATTTATCCATAGCTATTTGTTTCTATCTAATTCTTTGGACAATTTGTTTCTGTTTATTTCTTTCAGAGTTTTGTCCCATAGGAATTGTTTTGGGCTTTTATCTTGAAGGAATTGTTTTGAATTTTTTCTCAAAAGAATTCTTTCAATATTTTTGCTTTCCTCTTTCCCATGGACTTATTTCCCTGAAAGAATTTTTTTGACATTTTGAAAATGGTCTTTTCTTTTAAACAATTTGTCTACCCTTTGGAAACCTTGAATTGGACCTTTCTAAAAGGAAATTACCTTTCAAAGGTTTTTCAAATGTATTTCAAAAACACTAAAATACCCTTCAGACTTCTTGAAATGACCCCTTTCTAAAAATAAATTACCCTTCAATCTTCTTGAAATGGTGTTTCATTTTTTTTAAATGATTCTTTTTATCGAGAAAAGTGACCCTTCAAAACTTTTGAAATAAACCTTTATAAAAGTTGAAAGAACCCTTCAGAAAAGTTGTAATAACCCTTTAGAAAAGTTGTAATGGTCCTTAGAACTTTGAATGAACCCTTCAAAAATTTGAAACAACCCTTCAGAAAAGTTGTAAGAACCTTTCTGAAAATTTGAAAGAACCCTTTGGAAAAGTTGTAAGAACCCTTTAGAAAAGTTGAAAATGACCTTTCAGAAAAGTTGTAATGGTCCCCAAAACTTTGAATGAACCCTTCATAAAATTTGAAAGAACCCTTCAAAAAATTTGTAAGAACCCTTCAAAAAAGTTTTAAGAATCCTTCAAAAAAGTTGTTTCAGACAGAATGTCCAAAACAATCCCTTCAAAAAGATATCCTTTAAGAAAATTGCAAATAACCTTTTTCCAAAAGAATTCCATTTTGTCTTTTTGAAAAGTCCTCCTTTCAAAATAATTCCTTTTTAAAATGTTTCTTGAAGATGGACCCTTTTTGAAGAACCCAAAGAAGCCTCCATGATGTTTTTATCATAAAAATCCTCTGAAAACCAAATCGAATGCTTTAAAAAGGTCTATTAATCATGAATTATTTCAAGGAATTTTTAGGACTAATAACTGACTCACAAGATAAACTAGCATGATATGCAAATTTTCAAATGGTAGGGGTGACAATTTGACTTATGGGGGAAAATTTTCAATATTTTGGTGACTCAGCTGGGAAGCATGCCTGCTATGCTTGAGAACCTAACCATACATGTGACATTTGAACTCATAAAATAATGGCAAATCTGGTCCATGACTGCAAGTACAACCTTTGATTTGAAATAAGACATCCTTTATCCTATAAAATAAGAAGGAAAACACATAAAATAGGAAAACTAACTAAACAAAGCAAATGTCCAAACAAATCACTTATTTGGGAAAAAATATAACTAAACTAATGTGCTTAAACAACACTTGGAGGAAAACAAACAAATAAACTTAGCTCTTTAGTAGCAATGTTTTAAATGTATCCCATTGACTGGGATTGGAAGCTCTTCACCATCCATCTTTGTAAGTTAGAAGTCATTGTGGGATTTGTAGTGGGAGATTGTGTATGGCCCACTCCAAAGGGAATCAAACTTTGTGTGCCTTCCAAGTTTATCTCGACCCTCATCCCACTTGAGGACTAAATCTCCTTCTTTGAAACTTTATGAAGAAGATCCCTTTTCAAAATCTCTCTTCACTTATGCTTGATGAATTTATATGGCTAGCATGGATATATAGCTAATCTCTTCCAACTCCATAAGCTCAACATACCTGATTTCCATGGGCTCATTCTCCAACAAATCAAGTTGATACATTAGTTCTAAAGTAGGAAACTCAAGAGAAATGGGCAGCCTTGCATCCTTACCATATACTAGACTGTATGGAGAGTTGGCTATTGATATTTTATAGGTGATCCTATGAACCCATAGAGCTGAATTTAACTTGAGATGCCATGACCTCTAATTTTCTTCAATAATCCTTATGATCTTTAATAGGTTATTATTTATAGATTCAGCAAGGCCATTACCTTGTGGATAATAGTTTGATGAAGTGCTAAGATAAATTTCATGTTGGACAGACCATTAGATAATCCTAGTTCCCATAAAATCCATTGAATTATCAGAAATAATAGTTGAAGGAACTCCAAATATAGAAAGAAAACATTCATATAAATTTAAAACATTGGTTTTATTTGCTTCTTTCAATGCCACTGCTTCTGTCCAACATGTGAAGTAATCTATAGTAGTTAGAATCCATTTATGTCTTGAACTTGAAGGAGGATTCATGAGACCAATAAATTCCAATCCCCATTGGATAAAGGGCTGATCCACCATAATTGGTTGAAGAGGTAAGGCTACAAGTTTCACTTTTCCTACAAACATAGCACACTATTTTCACTTCCTTATCCATGCATGGAAATCACCAAATATACTAGGCCAATAGTAATTACCACTCATTATCTTAAGGGATGTAGTTCTTGTGGAAAATTTTCCTCCACCATGTCTATCATGGAATTCTTCAAGCAATCTCTGAGTTTGGCTTGGCTCTATACATCTTAACAACATGCCATTAATATCTTTCTTGAACAAAACACCATCAATAAGAAAAAATGGAATTGATTGTAACTTTAAATATCTTATTTTTGAAGAAATTATATGAGAGGGATAAATACCATCTCGAAGATAGCTTACCAAGTCATGAAACTTGTTGGAAGGTGAGGTCTGACTAGCTACAACCTCTTCATCATTTGACACCAAAACAACCTCAGTAGTCTCTTACAAGTCTTGAGCTAGATGCTCATAATGTCCTTTGCCTCTAATCAGCTTTGTGACATTAATTTCCACATCATAATCCATTACCTTAGTTATCCAACCAACCCTCTTCTCATTTATATCTTTGTTTAAAAGGAACTCATTGATGCTTGGATGGGAAACCATTAGGTGATCTTATTTCTAGACAACAAATATCTAAAAATTTTAAGAGACCTTATAAATAAAAGTACATGTTTTTCAAAAAAATATTACCTTGTTTCATACTCTTCCAAGCCTTGAATAAATAAGGTTATTGGTTGTTCCAAAGCCTCACAATTTTGTTACATAAGAATGCCTAAAATAGTGTCCATGTTAGCATATGTATACAAAATGAAATCCTTTGTGAAATCTAGATTTATAAGTGTAGGAGCACTATTTATAGCCTTATTAATATCCTCAAAACTCTTTACTCCTTCTTTGGACTAGCTGAAGCTTTGATTCTTATTTATCATGGTTGTAAGTGGCTTAGCTAAAATGGCAAAATCTGAAATATATCTCCCTATAAATTTGATTTTCCTAAAGAATCTCTGCAAAGCCTTTTTGTGCTTAGGCAAAGAGAGTGTAAGAATGGAGTCTATCCTTTTAGAATCTATGCTTACATCATACTTTGAAACCACATGTCCAAGACACTTACCTTCATGAATCGAGAAGACACACTTTTTTCGATTTAGAGATACCCCAAATCACCTACACATTTCAAACACTTGCTTGAGATGAACCATGTCATCATTTTCACTCTTTAAAAACAATGTTATATCATCCAAATAAACAAGTACAAACTTGTTAAGAAGGCCTTGGAATGCCATATCCATGTCTCTCTAAAAGGTTTCTCTAGCATTAGATAAATTTAAGGGAATCTTTTTGTATGTAAATTTCCCCCATTTGGTTGTGAAGGCTATCTTAAATCGGTCCTCTTCCTTGACCAAAATATAATTGTAGCCACTATATCTATCCAACAAAGAAAACCTCTCTGAACCTACAACCAGCTATAAAATTTATTCTATTGATGGCAATGGATAGTGATCTTTAAGTGAAACCCTATTCAAATCATGGAAGTCAACACACAATCAAATCTCACCATTCTTCTTCCACACCAAAACAAGATTTTCCACCCAAGTTGAGTGCTTCATTAGAAATATAATAACTAACTCTATGAGCTTGTGAAGCTTAGATCTCATCAAAGGCTCAACCTTATGATTGACAAGCCTTTATCTTTGTCTCATTGATTTAGTTTCAACCTCTAAATCAATAGTGTGTTGAGCTAAACTTAGGTCAAATCCCTTGAGATCACTATATTTCCATGCAAATACATCAGCAAAACTTGTGCATAACTCAATGAAAGCTTCATTTTATGAAGGAGTGCATACCTTACCCAACTTCAAATTATTACTAGTTATAATCTCTACATTGGTATAATGCTCTTATTTTATTGACAAGGATGACTTCTCTTTCCTTAACTCATCATCACCACTAAAATTTTTCTCAAGTGTGACCAATCCCTTTGGCAACTTATTTGTTTTTAGTTTCACAACTTGATCACCATACTACTATAAATATTTTGATTGGTTTCTTGAAGAAAACTTAGCCTCCTCTTGCAAGAATCTCACAATTTGATTATCATCTTTGAACACTTGCCAATTATCATGATTATCTAGAATATAATGCCTTACAACCACATTTATATTTGACTAAATATTTTCACTTTTTATATTAGCTAGGATACTAAATTATGCCCCAATGGTAGCCAACCTATCTACGTGTTTATTTTCACCTTTTGGTATTTCCTGAATGTTAAAAGCTTGAAAATCTTCAATTAAGTCCCATATTCTATGATTTTAATATTTAAGAAAAAAATTACATACATTTAAACCTCTTTCTTGGTGACTTATAAGTTCACTATCACCAAAATATTGCAAAGAATTGACTTTCATCTTCTTACACCATTGCAAACTATGAACTAGTGCTTCATACTCTGCAACATTATTTGAAAAACTAAATTGAAACTTAATAGAAAATAAATATCTCTACTTTGCTAGAGAAACCAACATCATTCCATCTCTGGTACCATGTTTATTCTTTGATCCATCAAAGTACAATTTCCATAAACCTTGACTAAACTAATCATCTTTAACCATGGCTAGAATTAGTGCAACATTATCATGAAGGCAATACACATTGATTCCTTCTTATTCAATTAGCTTATAAGGATCATGCTCATGAAAATTATAATCCCACTCATCAAGAAATAAATCTATAACTCCATCTAAAGGTGATCCATTTTTTACTCCACTAGTTTCTAGTACATCCGAGATGATACAATTAGTGTTCACAACACTTGGCATATATGGATCTATATGAAAACATGAAATAGGTTTATAATGAATCATTACATTGGTACCATACTTAGTTATAAATATCAAATAATTCCAATCAGTTGATAAATGTCCCCCAATCTTTGAGGTGAAGTCCTTTAAAAAGCACATAGCAAAGTGAGGAGGTAAGTCTACCAAAACAACATCCTAATGAATAGTAACATTGGGACAAGCATGTGATGTCAATTTCATTTTATTGATTATTCCTACCATATTTTTTTTTACCCATCCAATTGCAATACCCCCTTAGTTTTTGGCTCATAAACAAGACTGAGCTTGTCTGTAATCTATTTAGGCATAACTATGCTACTAGCTCCACTATCCACCATATAGTTATGAACCAAAGTATCACCTACTATCAAAGAAAGGTAGAAATGAGGAAATTTATTTTATTTTCCCTAAGTTTTTTCCACCTTTACCATCTTATTTACTTGATGTACTTGTTTCTTAGTTGGTTGATTTGAATTAGTTAAGACAACACCTTCTTTTTCAACCAGTTTTGGAGACAATTTGAGAGATGAAAGCTCTTAAATGAGAATATATTTTTATCTTGGGATGAAAATAGAATATCACATGTTAATGTTGATATTATAATTATTTATCTGATTCAATATACTAAACTAATATTCACGAACCTTTGGTTATACTTTCTGAAGTACTAGCTACTCACAAACTAGAGGTATTTGATGAACTTTACTAACCTCTATATTTTAATTTTTCTAAGTTATAGGAGAAAAAAATTATTCTTTTGTACTCTTAGAAACAACATTAGGATTAACTGAAGCATTTTTCACCTCTTGAGACTCATCAATGGCTCTTCTTTTAGCTCTAGTTATAGCTACAACTTGACCATTTATATTTTTAGTTTCAACACCCTAAGTAAAAGCAATATGATCATCCACTTGGCAATTTACATTAATGGCATTAGGCTACCCTTGAACTTGTTTAGTCTCTCCTTGTGATGCCAAACTTTTATCTTGGTAATGAACTCCTTGAAAATAAAACTCTTCTTGTGTCATTTGTGGCATAGTGATGTTTTATCATACCAAGGCTTGGTTTTGAGCATCATTGAGATTTGAGGACTACCAACCTGAATCCTGCATCAAGTTGTTTTGAGGTGGGGTGGAAATAATGAAATTTGAAGTATAAGGAGAATTAGGATCAAGGGATGCATATTTCTTAGCTATAATTTTGGCTTCTTATGTTTGATAAAGTGGTCTATTCTCTTTGAAACCTTGATAAGGAGGCATTTGATCTTTGAAGCACTGATAGGTGGTTTAATTTTGTTGTTGATAGTGCATATTAGCCAAAAATTATTTTCTCTTAAGTTTCACTATTTCATTCCCAAAGGTTTGCAACAAGATTTTAAACTCTCTTATCTCACTAGCTTGACTAGTAGGGGCTACAATTTGAGTTTGAGGTGATGGAATAGGAGGTAAGGATAGAATTTGAGGAATTTGAGGAGCTTGAGGGGCTAGTATAGAATTTAATTATGGTAATATATTAATTAGAGGCCTTGGGGAAAACTTACCAGCTTGTATCAAACTATTATATGCCCTTATTACAACTTCATAAGCATTTGGTAAGGTAGTACCACCCATTGACTGTATCATTACACTAATGTCAAAGTTAAGGGCTTTCAAATAGTACATGAATGCATATTTATGGGATGGTCTAATCAACACAGGTATCCTAGTCCATGTCTTTTGGAATATAAGATTAAAATTAGACATGAACTAATGAGTAGTTCTCATTATGGTAGTTAATTGTTCAACCAAAGAGAGGTTATTAGATTTGTCTTCAAATTTATTGACTAAGGCTACACCCAATTCATCTTAGGTATAAATTTAATTCAATGGTAGGTTTCTATACCACTAAAATGTTTTTCCTTTGAAGGAAGCAACAAGCAATCTAATAGCAACATTATCCTCAATGACATTATGGACTGAATAGAGATTAGCTACATCTTGGATATGCTCAATAGGGGTTATTTAATTTTATCCAAAGAATAATGGGATGCTCTTGAGTGTAGTTATTAAAATGTCATCAAAATAGGCTAAATTTAGTGGGATACCTCTATTGAATGGAACAAACACCTAGTTTTTGACAGCCATTTAGATAGTGGGGGTTGTAGTGATTATAATAGTAGGATAACCAGGAGACAAATATTGTTTTTGAGGATATGGGTTTGTCCTACTAAACCTTGATCTTTTATATGATGTAGAAGATAACTCAATGAATTCAAAAGGAATACCTTTGTTAGCTGACCTCATAGTAACCTTTGGCATGAAATAATTTCTTGAATGATGCTATGAACTCTATAACCTAAAGAATATTTAGCTAGTGATGAAGATAGATATTCTCCTCTACTACAAATACTTCTCCTCAGCTCCAAACTTTAGCTATGCCAAGGAGTATTTATCCCACCAAGCATGCCAACAATTATTGTCATTCAGACTCACACCCTTGTGAAGGTATTTTCAAGCCTTCATAGTTTGTTAAAACATGGAAATAATCCTAGGTTGTGGGTGGCCTAATTAGTGGATTGAATCTCTAGATTCTAAGGGCTAGCTCCCTTTGATGTATCAATTAGGATCTTTACTCTACGCTACAAACTACCAGGGAAAAAGGAAGAGGAAAAAGGTAAGAAATAAAATTGAAAGGAAATCCTATCTAATGATGGTGATACACTTATATTTTGGTTCATCCACTCAATTTGAGCTTTTAAAACACTGATTAGACAAGAAAAGACTAAACTTTCAACTCCAATTGACTCCTATGCATTAGTATTTGGTGATCAAATCTTGAGGGAAATGATAGAATAGTCCTGATTCAAGGCACTAACTAGCAACTTACATCCACTATAACTTCAAGCAAAAGGCATCAAACACAGAATATGACATGCATAATTTGATCAACTAGTAACTAGGTAAGAATTAAGACCTGATAAGGAAGAAAATTGTATCACATATGCAAATCACTAACATAAATACACTATACCAGCATCCTAGAATCTAAAAATAGTCTTTCTATTTATCTAAAAAGGTTACAAAACTTGATGTTGACAAAGTCTGGTCTTATCAAGAGAGGGATCCATTTCAAGGCTGAAAAGCCAACTTATATAGTAAAAGCATACAACAACCAAGAGATTGGCACTAAAAATAGAAGAGGAGATCAATCTCACATCACACAAGTCCAACTTGATCTATCAAAATATAACCAAACCTTTAAATAATATCCTTTTGTCTTATGTCTTGCATGAAAAAATTCTTTGGTGTTGGAAACGGATGGTGCGTCCAACTTGGAATAATATGCTCCATGCATGGAAAGATATGCCAAATATTCAAAGAGAAACTCCACTTGATGCATTTGGAAGTTGATTTGAAACAAAATAAATCCTTCATTGCATGGAAAACAAAGAAAATGCATCATAAGCCTTGTCTAGTCAACTCTAAGTAACTCCATCTTGCATGAGATGATGCTACGCTAATCCTTAGATGAAGAAGTTCAGTTTGAACCAATTAGAAGTATTAAAAGTATTAAATTAACAAGATAAGCTAGAATAGATGTGACACTTTGACAAAATTCAACTCAAACTCAAGACTAATCAACTCCAAATGGCCTCCACTTGCATGAAAAAGGGCTTTGAAAACTAAAGTATGCATGAAATTCCATGTTAAGCTCTCCTTGTAATTCCTTAGCCTTTTGTTCTCTAGCTCTTTGTTTCTACATGTATTGCTCCAACATTTATTTGGGATCTTTGTATTCAAACCTTTGTATTTAGACTATTTATCTTTGGACTATTTGTTCATGGCTATTTGTTTCTATCTATTTATTTAGACAATTTGTATCTATCTATTTATTTCAGGATTTTATCCCATAGGAATTGTTTCAAAAAAAATTCTTAAAAGAATTATTTTAGGATTTTTGCTTTCCTCTTTCCCATGGACTTATTTCTCTAAATGAATTCTTTTAGCATTTTTAAAATGGTATTTTCTTTTGGACAATTTGTCTGCCCTTCAGAAACCTTGAATTAGACCTTCCTGAAAGGAAAGTACCTTTCAGATGTTTTTCAAATGTCCTTAAAAAACACTAAAATACCCTTTAGACTTATTGAAATGACCCCTTTATAAAAGTAAATTACCCTTCTGTCTTCTTTAAATGGTCCTTCAAAACTTTTGAAATGGTTCCTTTTGCCTAGAAAAGTGACCCTTCAGAACTTTTGAAAGAACCCTTCAAAAAAGTTGAAAGAACCCTTCAAAAAAGTTGTAAGAACCCTTAGAAAAAGTTGTAATGGTCCCCAGAACTTTGAATGAACCCTTAAATTTTTTTTAAATAACCCTTTGAAAGAGTTGTAAGAACCCTTAAAAAAATTTGTAAGAACCCTTCAAAAAATTTGAAAATGACCTTTCAAAAAATTTGTAATGGTCCCTAGAACTTTGAATGAACCCTTCAAAAAATTTGAAAGAACCCCTCAAAAAAGTTGTAAGAACCCTTCAAAAAAATTTAATAATCATTCAAAAAAAAAAATTGGAAAAAATGTCCAAAATAATCCCTTCAAAAAGATATCCTTCAATAAAATTGCAAATAACCTTTTTTTTGAAAGAATTCCATTTTGTCTTTTTGAAAATTCCTCCTTCTGAAAGAATTCTTTTTGAAAAGGTTTATTGAAGATGGACCCTTTTTGAAGAACGCAAAGACTCCATGATGCTTTTCTCACAAAAATCCTCTGAAAACCAAAGTGAATGCCTAAAAAATGCCTATTAATCATGGATTTTTTCAAGGACTTTTAAGGACAAATAACTAACTCACAAGACAAATTGGCATGATATGCAAAGTTTTGAATGGTACGGGTGATAATTTGACCTATGGGGGAAAAATTTTCAACAATAAGCATTAGCTCATATGGATTTAATCTCATCTATGGGTTAATTTCACCCTTTCTCTCTTTTTTGAGAGTTCATCCCTCTCTTTCATACCCATATTTCTCTTGAGGGGGCATCAGGGGTCATTAATTATTTCTTCAATCATTGCCTTCCAACTTCTTCTTAGTGACCTTTTTATTCTTTAAAAAGTCATTGATTCAAAAAAATGTTTCACCATGCCTTCTCAAATAGGGGTAAAATGTAGACATCTAATAATGATCACTGTTGTGTTATATTTGCAAATCTAAATGACATTTTACAACAACGTAAAATATAGACTAAAATCATTGAAATATTCTAATTCATTTGCACACATTATGTGTAGGTTCCAATTCTTGTTCATTGATCCCTGATTGGGGAAATGTATTTTACAAAATCATTATATTTTCTTAATTCACTTTGAGTCAAATTGTGACCAAGTAAAATGACATCCTAGACCATTAAAATCTTTTGATTCATCAACACACATCATGTGCATGTGTTGATTCATGTGTATATTATCCTAACTAGAATAATACCTTACATGCAATCATCACCTTATTCTAATTCAACTCCAATCGAATTATGACTTGGCAAATTGAAAATTTTGACTAGTTTTATTAAACATGTGGCCAATTTCCAAGAACTATAAAATGCTAAGTAAATCCATTAAACAAATCAAATCAGATTAAGAGATTAAATGTAAAATATATGGAAAGTTATTAAATATTTATTATTAAAATTTCATAAATAAAAATATTTGGTCCATGACATCATCAAATGGGTGTCAAGCACCAGACATTAATGGAGATAAATATCAAGTTTAAGCCTACACATGCCTCATTAATGCTCCCTTATTCCAAAATATTAATGTTTTTATCCTAAAAAATTGAATTAATCATTGGACACATATCTTGATCTCAAGATGGATGGTCACATTTGATTCTCACATTTATGGAAAGCTATAGATATATGAGCCATGGCCATAACTTTCAAGCTTCAGTTATGCAATGTTATTATGTAAAAATATTGCTAGAGAAGCTTTACTCACTCCCCCAAATTGACCAAATCAAGGAACCAAACCCATTGGTGAACTAAGAGATGACATAGATGCACACTACACCACATTTAAAAAGAGTTGGAGCACCAAATATGGGTATAAGCATGTTTATTAACCATTTTTGAAGGAGATTCACTACTTAGAAGGTATTGCTTATCTTACTTTCATAATTAGTTTTTTGATTTCATTGACACCACCCTTTGAGGGAGTAGGATTAGTATGTCATATTATCTATGCTTATTATGGGTTTTCCCTAATAATGTATGAATTAACTTTCTTTGTAATCTTTCTCTACATGGGCTACCATAGATAGGTGTATGTAGAAGTAGGACATAATAGGGATCAATGAACTTTATTTACACCATTATTTCTAAGTTTTTATTATGAGTATTTGCATCTAATTTCCCTTTAGTGGATAAGTGATTGAAATTGGTCTATATATATCATTTAGGTTATTTTCAATAAGATAAATAATTCTAGTCTAACCCTACGAGTGCTTTGGAGAATAAAAATATATCCATTGGGAGAGTAACAAACAAAAAGACAATAGTGTAGTCCCTAGGTCAATAATATAGTGCACTAGTGCCCAAAGGTTTGTGCTAATGTCTAAGTGGTATAAGCTAATAAACAAGGGGCCTAAATTCCTAGGGGATGGTTGAATGCTACGTTTGGTGTATCTAAGAATAGGCTAAACTCTCACAAAAGTTAAAAAATTATAAAGATAGACCCTAAGATAGGTCTAGAGATAAGTAAGGATAAGGTAGCCTCAAGTGACACTCTTTGCACTAAAATGACATTTTAGATGACCATAATAATAAAAACTAAGTCAACAAAGTTTTATGAGGATAGCTTGACCATTCCCACATCACACATTTTTTACCTTTTTTTCATTTGATCTCTTTTGTGTATTTATGTTAGAATAGGGTATTAATTATAGAGGTATGGTGTGTGTCAAATTGAGCTTCATAGATAAATAGGTCACCTAGAAACATAGGTGAATAAACCAAAATATTTAGATCCAATGCACAATCTATCTAGATAAAGCCACAACACCAGACAATAATACACTAAAATCTTATTCACCTTTTATGACCTTATCTCAATATACATTAGATCATTGTTTTCTAATGAATATGTGTTTTTATGTTATTTAAATTAGTCATAACTCATGTAAATTTTTCGTAGCCTAGATTTATTTATTTGAAAGGACAATTATCTAACCCTAGCCCTAGTTTCTATTCTTAGTAATTTAAAAAAATTGTAAATTCTATGGATATTCATATTAAATGTATTTCATCTTATTTAACTTCATAGATATTATTTTAATAGTTTATATTTATGATTAGATTTAATTTAAATTTATAATTAATTCTAATGTAAACATTTTGGTGAACCTGCATTTTATTTTGAACAATGATTATTGTTTATTTATTTTTAGCTTAGGGTTTTAGTTTAATTATATAAATTCTTGACATTAAAAGAATACAAATTTTTTGACCTAAGAGTAATTTGAAAATGAATTTTATTATCTTATCACTTCAGATAAATGATAACATAGAGACTATTTCTTTCGACTCTGAGTTGAATTTTTATATTTTCCTATTCAAAAATATTTTTATTTTATTTTGACTTTATTTTTCATTTTATTTTTCTTGTTTTTGAAACAATGTTCTAAAAGTTTTAAGACTACTTAGATACTATTGTGAATGGATACACAGTGTTTTATTTACATAAATCATGGTGTGGGGGGTTTTAATAGAATACTCATAGCCATACTACATAGCTAAGCATGGACTTTAGTTTCCATGTGCCTCATGATTTATTATAAATGCATATGATCCCATAATTTAAACCAATATGAAGCCTCTTTTATTTTTCTAATTTTTGGTGCACCTAAAAGGATCATATCATCCAGTGAAGTTAAACTCAACCTACCCTTGAAACTTAGGTTAATTGGGATATAAAAATTATTCTAACTTTATAGTTAGTGATTTGAAACATTAATCAAACACTAATCAAATAACAAGTAAATATATTTGAGATCCTAAAAATCATTCAAATCCTTGCCTAGATTACCCTTTATCATTTTTTTTATTGCATTATCTTCTTAGTTAGTATATTTTGTTGATTCATCTAGTTTACATAGTCATAATTTTATTGATTCATTGTGTAAATTAGATCACATGTTTAATTTTATTTTTTACATTGTAATGGGTTTAAAAAATGAATCTCTCCATCATGTATTAAATCAAATAATGGAATTTATTGTTTCCTATAATATTCCATTCAATATGTTAGTCATTATGTACAAACATGGTTAAAAAATGAATTTAATCAAGAAAATCAATCACACCTTAAGGAATATTACTTTATTTTTACTTCCTATGTTGCTCATATTACCTCTTCTCCTTATTTTCCTAACCCTCAATTTATATGAGTTAATTTTAGGAAAAAATAAAATTATTTGTAGATAATAAATCTCATTCACTTCAACCAATATTATTAGTACATGCCTTGGTTACAAGGAAAAGTCTACCCCTTGTGGACAAAGTTAAGGTATTCCATCTCATGATATCATACTGTTTGCTTCCACTAATTATTGTAATATTCAATTTGAGTTTCTTCTTACCAAAACTAATCATAAAAGATAATGTTTCCAACCTTTTTTGCTTCATTATACTCACCCTAAATCTACCCATATTATAATTTATTCCATACCCATTATTCATCCACAACTTATCCTAGGCTCTCAAATTAATGTTATTTAAGCTAGACAAGGATGACCTCCATTAGCTACCCAACCAAAATCATATATTACAATATTCCTCCTCCACCTCCACCAAAAACTTTTAGACAAGAGACCCAACCCAAAGGGTATGATCTCATTAGACAAATACATAATATACCGGCCAAGATTTCTATTCTAAAATAATTTTAAAGGGAACCAACTTATAAGGATATATTATATGCAATATTGAGAGATACTACTAGTCCTATGGACACAAAATTAACTTTAATTACTTATACTATAAACATATTCAAGATATTGATAATAATATTTATTTTGATAAATAATATTTAACTCCATAACATGTTATTGAGTAGAATCTCCCACTATTCATTCATGTACAAATTCATGAAAATGTGAATAAGAGAGCGATCTTAAAAAAATTAAACAAACTATACATAGCTTTGATATTAATCCAACATCAGTAATGGAAATTATTACATTTGATATCCTAGTATGTCCTAAAATGGTCTCCATTGTCTTTCGTTGTGGAGGCTTAGTTACAATATAATTTGATATTAAGATACCTTGGGATCCATGCCATGGGAACTATAAATTATACACTTTATAGGTGAATCAATTTTACTATTAAGACACCCTTGGATCCATGTTAAGTGACTTTATTTAATATTTGCACATGCATTTTAGCAACAGATGTGAAAGAGGGGAAGTAGGAATATTATTTAGTTTCCTTGAATCATCACCATATGAAAGAAAAAAATGTTTCACTTTCATTTTTGAATTTAATAGAGGAAGTGATACAATATGAAATATTATTATTTATTTTTTATACATGAGTGTAATGTAAGAGAGGAAAATTAGCATGATTAAAATTTAAACCTTGAATTTCATGCTTGCTAATTGACCTAGGAAATGCTTTAATTAATAAAACTTTAGTAAGTGTGATTTTATGGTTATATTGAATTATAATTAGGGCAGAATCACATGCATCTAAACTATTTTGAGTATCATTATCATTTTCATATTTCTAACCTATAGGGGTAGGGGTAGTAGATGCATTTTTGTCATTTAGATATAGATATAGAGAAGTAATTTCACTATTTTTATCTCCATGAAGTAAAGAAGAGGTGAAATGTTAATTTTAAATAATGTTTTCAATATTTTGAAAATAAGGGAAACATTAATTATTTTTAACATTCTCATTATTGACTAAATAAGATGTTGATTCAAATTTTGAATGCTCAAGTATCTCATCATTAGAATAAAAAACACACAATGATGGAGAAAAATGAAAATTAGGTGCTTCACATTCTTCTTTAAAATATGTGGAATCAAAATCATAATAATAAGGAAAAAAAGGATTTATGCCATAAATTTCACCATATTCATCAATATTTGTCTTTTCATTAATGGCCTTTTCATTTTTGTAATTCTATGAAGTTGATACAAAGGAAGACTATTTATTGTAATTTTACTTAGCCATAAGATCCTGATAAGAAATATTGATCATCAAAAAAGAATAAAAAAATTATCAAAAAGATGAGTATTTTTAGGGTTATAAATAAAATCATCCATGATGAGGGATCTAAGTTTGGATGCAACCACATAAAAAAGTACTAGGAGGCCTAGAGGAAAAAATTTAAAAAGCATTATTTAAGCTATGCCCATGAAAATAAATTTAGATATGAAAAATAAAATATATAAAACTAATTTTATTTTATTTTATTTTTGAAGGAGAAACCCCATATAAATTTAGGGCTTGGTTCAAATGTATAGGATGGGTTGACCAAAATGTTTTATGCAAAATGGGTATATTACATAAACTCACTATATAAGTAAAACATTTTGAATGGAAATAATTAAATTTTAGATTATATATATATATATATATATATATATATATTATAAATTGACCTATTTAAACATGTGTAATAATTTAAAAAATACTATACAAACAAGGGGTGAAGGGAACATATATTGTTTAGTGTTTTATCTTGAACTGCCTTAGTGAATCAAGTTCACCTAAGACTAATTAAAAAGCTATGTGTTTTATTAATTTCATATCCTAATTATTTTTTCCTACTTGACTCTATCATCACCCCAGGGCACTACTATTGATACATGTTTCAAAATCATAAGCAAGTGTTCAAGCCTAAATATTTGTTAAAATTGATCCAAACTTTCCCTAAAGCTATGATGTCCCTTGTAGTTCTATTTTGTCCTTCTAGATAGATATAATAATTTATGCAATATAATCAATGATAAAAATAATATATCCTTATAATAATTCATGCAATACAATCAATGAGGAAAACCGAAGCTCATTTTGCCTTTGACCTCTTCTAACTTGGTTAAAAGGAGTTATCATGTGAGTCAAGCTAACCCTAGCAACCTAGATATTGATAAGTGTTGTCTACATAACCATATGATTTGAAGTGGGACTTAGAATCACATTTAGTTCTTCCTCCTAGGTATATGTGTGTAATGGTTATTATGAAACTATACAATATTTATCTTATTATAACCCTTGGTACAAACAATGTGAATTCAAATTTACTTTTGAATACTTCAAATTTACAATTTTAGAAATTTAGTATATATTGTGATTTAATAGCTTATGAGTAAGATAAAGTATGTGCTAATTGAAATAATTTATTTATTAAATAAACTATACCATTTTTTTAAATATATAGGGAATCCTTTTGATTTTGAATTATAACCTAGTGGCTCATGAAAATATGATAATAGAATAAACAATTAGGACTTAAAAAATGGTCATAAGATGAAAATTTTGGAAAATGGTAAAAATATAACGTTGTACACTACCATTGGATTTAGACACTACTATTGACACTAGTGTCTTGATCCACTTGTAGTGTTTAGGGGCTAAAAATGTATAAATTATTAAAACAAGAGTAGAGATCCTTGAAGTGCATGGGAAAATGGGATACTAGATATCAAGGTATAAATGATTAAATAAAAGTAATAAAAGGGACATGAACCAAAAAATTTCATGTGATACCATGCCAATAGATGCCTAAATCTCTGTCAAAATGCCTATACATGCAAAAGCTATGAAAACATACTATGAAACTATGCGTGTACCAAATATGGGTATCTATAGTTATAAGAAACATTTTTAATGTGATACATTAAGAATAAGGGACCAAAATTTACATATGAATGTTTACCTTCTCTTCATCAAAGAGAAGTAGAGCTAGTTTGTGATTATATTTTGTGATTACGAACTTTTATGCACTAGTTGATATATAAACCAGCAAATTTGGAAACATATTATATAGTTTTTAGGGGCCTCATCTATCCTCTCAAAGAAACTTTTATTTATTTCAATATCTTTTCTATGAGACTTTTGCATTAGATCAAAATTTGGTACTCATTCCAAATCCCCAAAAGACACATGAAGACATTAATTTAAAATAAAAAGTCCCACATAATGAATTAGTTGAATTTTAAAGTTTGTTTGATCTCTCACCATTTGAGATGTTGGGAACATGACTAATTCACCAAGACCACTTAAAATGAGCTCATTTGGACCTTCATGTTGACTTTCTTAGACCAAAATCAAGTATCAAATGAACTAGTTAGGATTTCCCATACTCTTGCATATTTTTAAATCCTAATAGGAATATTTGAGGTCATAAGGTAATATTAGCCCCTATTAAGGCATATTTGATAACTAAAGTAATTATAAGGTGATTTAAATGTTAAAACATATCAAAAAGTCCCATATCAATTCATTAGGAGATGTAAAGAGTTGAAATATTCTAAAAAGGGGCATAAGAGGTCATCTATAGGTTTGAAAATCCTCCATAACTCATTAAGGTCCATATACTTTATTCAAGGAGTGATTTTTACTTTGTTTTTCACATTATTTTGTCTCCTTGTGAATTATTTTAAGCTTTCAATTGGGAAAACTCATTCAAGGTTATGTTTAGCTTTGTTTCACCTTTCTAAGCTCTCATTTAAGAAAATAAAATCTATTTTCATTGATTTTAGCATGTTTTAGTTAAGCTTTAGTGAGGTTTATCAATATTTTACCTTATCTAGCATCTAAAAACACCATTCTAGGCTTTATATAGGTTTTTAAGAATGGATATGATCCTATGGATCTAAGAAAGAAGGCATAAAAATTATTCTTGACTGATCATTTTCATGAAGCAGAGGTTTTATGTATGTTCCAAGGTTCTCAGGTGGTTTGCAAGGTTATGCAAAAATATTGAGAAAGGAAAGGAGTTTTGGAAGCTCGATTAGGTTATAAAGACCATTAATGATCAGTTTCAATCCTTTAAGGGAATAAACAAAGGTTTTTATGCCATGGGATAAGCCAAACAAAAAGATTTGTAGGTCTTTAAGAGGTTTATATAACCATGAAAAATGTCTAAGATAAGATAAAGGGTATGATAACATTTGGGAAAGACTAAATAATATTAAAACTAAACTTCAAAACCCACAAGGCCTTCAGAGAAAGAAGATGAGATCTACATAACCCTAAAATCTATGTAACAAGCTATAAAACAAAGATTTGTCAGTCTATAGAAGGTTTTAAGGTTGTGATAAAAAAATATCAAGCATGAAATATAGGTTGACAAGGTTATAAATATAATCAATGGTTAATTGAAGGGATTACAAAAATAAACATAGTTTTTCATGCCAAAACATAATGTTTTCATAGATTTAAAAGAGAAACCAATCATGTCCTATCATTTTTATTTTTATACATGGTGGATGGAAGTTCTATAAGGGTATTGGTGAACCTTGATGCATCCTTTTTTAGTATCTAAACTTCATTAAGAGGGATAAATAACTTAGATATACTAAAAACACTATAAACTTAGTAGGTAGTTTGAAACTCCTAAAACCCTAAACCTATGATATTGTATTTTGATAATTTTCAAGACTTGGAGATGCAAAAAATGATTTTGCATGTTATGAGAAAGTATCTTAAGCAATAATCATGATGTTTTAGGTTTCCAAGGCTTCCTAGATGATGTAACACACAAGTCTAAAATAGGTTCTTATGATAATAATGCCAAGATAAAAGGTTTTCAAAGCTTCTAAGACCTAGCATATAGGTCTGCAAGTATAAAAATGCAAAGGTTCCCATGATCAAAAGATCACCTATACGTCTAAATAATTCTTGTAATATTTTATTGATTAGTATAATTCTAAAACAATTTCCTTGAGCTCATACAAACCTAGATATAAGTTTGTAAGTTAAGTTGTAAAGATCCATGATCTCAAGAATTTCATATGGGTCTAAAAAAAAGAGATTTCAAGGGATTCATGGTCTCAAGATCCTCTAAGGAATATATAATGATGTTAGTAAGTCTACATCAGGTACTTTTCAAGGTTTTTGATGTTGTAATGATGAATAAAAGGTTTTAAGCATGACCTAAGAATCTTACATGATTGTAGTAAGGTTTCCAAGGTTTTTTGACTAGTTTGTAACATAGTTTCCAAGTTTTCTTGATCATATAATGATAAGACATGATCTAAGTCTCTAACCCTTCAAACAATTATAAAACATATCTTGCATGGTTACATGATTGATCATGAACATATAGAGGGTTTCAAGTTCTAAAAACCTAGCTATAGGTTTGCAAGCAAAGCATGCAAGGTTTCATGATGATCAAATATAAAAATAGAGGTTGATGTATGCAATCAAAAATAAATCATGTCCATAAATTAATCTTAGATCAAATGGGATAGATCAAACCTATAATTATAATTAGGGGCCATATAATTGTTAAGCAGGAGCATGACCAATGTGAGGATCTGTTAGACTTGATTAGGGATCAATTATCACAACACACTATGTGAGATAGGGTTCTAAAGCCTATAGTCTAACACAATCACATAACAACCCTAAAAGAGTCCTATGATTTAATATTTCACTAATATAATAACAATAAAAGTAAATCTAATCTAGTGCACACCAAAGCTTATGGCATAAAGTGGGGTTAGAAATAAAATAAATAAACAACTAAACTAAACATGTATAGAAAACATATACTCACATAAATGTATACATAATCCTAATACATGGAAGAGAAGAATAAAAATGCACTATCTATCTACTCTTACAAAGGAGGAATAAAGTTAGGAATACTTACCTTTGAATATGAACCCACCAAGCCTAAATCTCCCCCTTGGACAAGGTGCTTTGTAAGAGATTGTCATGGTATGTAAGGATAACTAAGATAAATCAGCTCTAGGATACACAACCTATCTAAGCATCCAAAATACTTATCCATAATATGAGATTGGATCTCCAAATAAATTATTGAACCCTAAATCTTTATTCCCCAAGTAGAATGGTCAATAATCATATGTTTTTTCTCACTTCTTTGCTTAATTTTTCATTCTTTTGAAATGGTGGTAAATGAAAATATATACATATATATATATATATATATATATATATATATATATATATATATATATATATATATATATATATATATATATATATATATATATATATATATATATATATATTAGTATCTTGCCCTAAAATATTTCAAGAATTTTGGTTGTGCTAGGTCAACCTAGTCAACCTAGCACATTTTCAATTCTAACTCACTAGGTTTGTGCTAGGTTGACCAAGAGACCAATCAACCAAAAGAGAGGAAAAGTCCCTAAACTATTCTAGGTCAACCTAGTCAACCTAGCACAACCAATAGGTCAAAAGGGTGTTAAGGCAATAAATTAAAGATAAAACATATCAAGTGATAGGAATAGGTATAACTAAGAAGAATAAGCTTGGGTTTAATGGTTTCAGGAGGCTAGTGTTTAGATGATAAGTGGTAAAAATAAACAACAATATTACGAAGCATCGATGGTATGCCCACCTCTTTCTTGGTGAACCCCTTAAGGTATGCACTTAGAGAGATTGAGACTCTATAGTTTATTGTAAGATATAAATGATTAGTAATTAATAAAAGTTAAAAATATTATGTGTATACATATGCCCTAGCTGAAGCTCATCATGTGTCATGTAAGTGCAACATGGGATGGTGCTTTAGAAGAAAACATGTTAACACACAATGTTGATGCTAAGTATGGTGCAGTAAGAAAAAAATAAGATAAATGAAATAATTGTATTAAAAAACACATACCTTTAACTTATCTTAGTGCCATAGATAAATAAGTAAAATATAATAAATAAAGGTGTCCAATGTAGAGTAGGTGAACCTCTAGAAGTTAGTGCAAAAAATAGCCAAAAAATAAAAAAAATGAAAGATAAACATATATGATAGTGGAAAATAATCTCTAAATCATCATGATTCCAACACATTTTATGGTTTGAAAAATGGATGAGAAAAAATAAATATAGAGGCAAAATAAAGAATCTACCTAAAAATAAATGAAAGAATTAAATTGCTAAAAAGTGTTGTTAAATAGGTAAAAAGAGATTTAATTTGGCATTTTGAATTATGAAAAGGATAAAAGAGAGCTCTGAGACCAAACAAGGCTAAGATGGTGAGGGAACGACATGCTAGACAAAGAGGACATTTAGAGGTGACAATAGGTGCACTACAAGTATGAAACTACATATCTCAAATTAGTTTTTTAAATTTATATTAAATTAAGTGAATTTTTGATAAAATTTTATTTTAAGCATTTATATATGTCAAAATTGAGAAAACTTAGATTCTAAGGGGATCAATTAGGAAGACAAGAAATGGGTTTGAAGGATTTAGGATGAAAGTGAGTGAAATGCACATTTCAGGAAAAATGTACTAGGTCAACACACAGAATGCACTAGGTCGACCAAGTCGACCTAATAGAATAAAATAGAGTAGAATATATATGGTTGACCCAGTAGGTATGGGTCAACCTAATGTAATCTTCAGTCTAAAAAGCTAGAATGGGGTGATTAATTAGTCCATAAGGGCTAGAATGAAAAATCAGTACCAGGGAGGGGAAGATAAGAGGGTTGACTTAGAATTTGAAGTCAACTAGACAAAAATAGGGAAATTTTAGTCAAACTAGGTTGACTAGGGAACTAGAATAAGCATGGAAAAGCATGCAGAAAGCTGAAAGAGGGATAGAATGGCCTGAAATGACCAAAGGAGGGAAAGAGGGACCAAAAAATCTAAAAATAGGATAAAATGAATAAGGTAAAAAAAACTAGGCTTGTTTTTAATTAAAAATTTGTAAAAAATGATGTATAAAGAATGTATTATGATTATACATGAAATGGAGGAACTAATACACTTTTTTTATTTCTTGGTTACAAAGACAACCAAGATTTTGGAGGTTGGTGGATGTGTCTTGGTTTTTGGATGTATTAGATAGATTATCATATGGAGATCGAGCTAGACTAGTAGCCATGGGTCTAGGAGGTATATCTAAGATGTACAAGATCCCCCTTAGTGTTGACCTATTAGTCATGTTCTTGAGATGCTAAAAATGATTGACTAACACCTTTAGATGGGAGGTGGATGGGGATGTTATAGAGGTGGGTATCACACTAGAGGATGTCCATACCATCCTCAAGCTACCCATAGTAGGAGAACTAGTGACCATAAGGATACCAGATAGCTTAGAGGAGAGGAGAGCCTTAGCCATGTGGGCTATAGGCTCAGATATGATATTGAGAGGATGGAGAGTAATTATGGATGATGTGTGTATATCATATATTTTAGACCTCTGAAAGGTAGTGATAGGCCTTGTGACATAGTAAGTGCTTTGTCACAAGTCAGATGACAAGGTACCACTATTCATGGTAGCCTTAAGTAGGATGATACTAGAGGATGGAGTAATATATGATCTAGGTTATATCATTTGGGTCTAGCTCATACATGATATATTTGAGATGTTAATCAAAGGGTAGAAAACTATGGGACCAATCATACTACTAACAGCATGGATATATGAGAGATTCCCCATGTATCGACAAACTAGGTTACCCCATGTGGTTGATGATAGGTTAACTGAAGTGCAGAGATGGAGGGAGGACCAAGTAACATGGGCCATTTCCCACATTCTATCACTATAGTCAGTGAGATGTGAAAACATCATGTGGTAGTTGTATGGGCACATAGCACTACATGGGTGAGCTATCACATAGTTGTACTAGCACTAGAGAGGAGAGAGTGATTAGACACTATATGTGGTGGAAAGAGCCACATCTGATGGTATGGGTTCCAAAACAAATGGGCCTACCTCATTCGATGACACCAATACTGATGTTTGACCAATGGGCTTGGTATGTGAGGGAGCCATGAGGGAAGAGGGGACTCAAACCACTGATATTGAGGTTGATACTAAGGCTATGTTCAGAGTGACCATAGATTTTTTAGGCATGATGAGTGGTAAAGGATGAGGTGGAGGAGACAGAGATACCAAATGTACCACTACCATCCCTCTAGTGAGATGAGTAGTGGCCATCGAGGACACACTAGTGATGGAGATAGGAGAGAGTGGAGACTATAGACATCTTGGATGATCCCATAGATGATCTAGGGGATATGATAGAGAGACCACTTATATGGAGGATAAGATGGACATGAAACATGATAGCTAGGTTTGAGTTGAGAAGGTGACCTATTAAGGAGGTATTAGGTGGTTGTGTAGATGGGGAGATTATGCTAGGCAATTGTACAGATGATGATATCATAATATCTGAGACATATAGGTATGAAGATGGTTGAATTATTTATTAATTATTTATTTGTTATTAAAGAGATATAAATAGATATTATGAGATATAATAATTATTCAATATCTATCTAGTGTGATTTTTTAGGTGTATCTGAGGATGAGGAGGAGAGATGGGGGTCCCTAGTGAGGGGATCACTCCATGACATCCTACATGAGACTCTATATCTATACAACCCCATATCACTAGAGGATATGAGTGTACCATTTACCCTAGCTTTAAAAAGCTAGTTTAGATTATCTGGTGAGGTAATGAGGTATATATAGGTGCAGAGAGAGAGGATGTAGCCATCAACAAAGATGGGTATAGGTGAGAGAGGCGTAGTAGGCCTTGGAAGATGAGAGATTTTTGCATTTGGAGATAGTGACATAGATGATGTAATCATATATATTGATGTAGAGTTAGCTGATATAGGTAGATACAAAAACCCAAGCTAAGTTGGTGTATGCATAGGTGTAGATAGCATGCCTATATGGATAGGTAGAGGGATTGAGATCTTAGACTACTTCATTATAGTGTACTAATTAGAGGAGTCAGACCAAGGCCTTAGTATGTAGCATGGATAGGCCATGAGATAGATAGGATAGAACCTAGCCCTAGTGTTGAGCCTTTTTATATGGTTGTATATGTTGTATCAAACTCATGGTGTGTGTGTGTGTGTGATGTATAATTTTGGCTTATTGATGTTGGTTATGTATGTTGTCTTTATGATGGTTATGTTTTTTGGATGATTTTGGATATATTTCTATTTATCACATGTATTTAGCTTTGTTGTATATGTTATATGAAATATATGTGGCATGGTTTCTTTTCTAGAATTATGGAGAACATGTGCATGGTTAAAAATAAATAGACAAAAAAGGACTTGGAAAAATATAATCAATCAAAAACTGACTATACTCTAGTTTGAGTTTGGAAATGTGTAATAACAAAAAATGACTAAGCATAAAAATCCAAGAAAATATGATTTCAAAACTTATGAGGATCATAATATGATTTCATAGGTTGAGTAGGGCCAATATATTGTGGAAGAGGTCAGGGTAGATGTTTAAGAAATTTAGTCGAGGATAAAGGCTTATGGACATTAATTTTATTTTTTGATAAATGAGGATTAGTGAATTGTTGAGGAGTTGGTTTTGAAGGAGTAGGAATGATAGCTTAAACATTGTGAATGGTGTCATATGAATTGGTAATACCATCATTAGTGATATTGTATTTTTTTTAATTTACTAATAGGTAAGGTCTTATGGAAGGTTGAGGTAGCTTGAATTGATGCATGAGACAATATTATCTTCTGGCTTGATCGATAGCTTCCTCCAAGGTACATGGAGAAAGGGTATGAATTTGATATTATAATTCAAGGAATAAATCATTTGTAAAGAGATGAAATAGATTATTATCCACCATGTTATGTTAACATTTATTTAACAAAGTCTTCCATATTTTGACAAAGGCTTGGGTAGTTTCATTTTTGTTTTTTTTGAAATTGATGAAATGGGTCAAAGTGTTCTCTGGAAGATCACTAGTTTAAAATTCTTGCACTAAAGAATTTACTAAGTCCTCCAAACTAGTTATAGAGTGTGTTCTAAGTTGATTATAATAATCCAAGGAATCACCCATGAGGGTTTTGGATAATATTTTGGTAGTGGAAAAGGTATTTAACTTGACCTAATCCTTGTAATTATTTCTAAATGTCTTGAGGTGAAGAGTAGGATCAGTTGACCCATTGTAATAAATTGTAGGTGTTATACCTCCAAGTCAATGTTAACAATTTGGGTGGTAAGAGGTCCATTTTTTAAATTCTTAATGAATTTGTTGAATAATGGAGCTTGAGTAATGAGATTACCTTTAAAATATTGAAGAGGGGGAGGAGGAACACTTTGGTTATGTGTGCCCCAAGTCATTGGTTGAGGATTAGATTGAAGATTAAGTAGGCAGTTTTGCATTCTCATCATTTGATTCATATTATGATCTTGGAATGTGTTAATTTGATTGAGATTTTGAAAAAAATAGTTGATGATTTTTATTAGTGTTATTAGAATAAGTAGTATCAGTGTTTGTGTTGGTGTTAGTGGCTTGGGTACCACTATTAGTGTTGATATGAGCTTGAGAAGAGCTATGAGAATTTAAGGCACTAGTTTACAAATTTTCTTGTGAATTAAGAGATGTAATTGTATATGGTTGAGATCAAGAATTACTAGAAGCATGAGTGCCTTGTGTAGAAAACAATGAACTAGTAGAAGGATTAAGAATAGTGGATCTTATGAGAGTCCCACTAGATGTAGAACCTACCATGTTAGTTGAGATACTAGGCATGGAGGTGGAAGAAGTTAAAAAATAAGATGTCATGGCATAAGGAGTTAATATTAAATGATTAGGTTGAGAAGAAAATAAATTGGTACACCCAAATTTAGTTGAGAAAGTGGGAGTAGGAGAATGAGGTTCTTTGACTTGATGGCTAATCATGAGGTTATATATGGTGGAAGGATCCTTCCCTCTATGTTGATGGAATTCTATGATAAAGAAGAGAATTTCAAGAGTATACTCTAACTCAAGATAATCCTCTAAGAGAAGTGGAGGGTTTTTTTGTAAATGGGTATGAGGATGGGTCCCATAGTTCATCGTGTGGGTTACAATATGAACATTACTAGCATTCATGAAAGGATCCCTACTTTGTCTATAGGAGACCCTATTGGGATTGGTGAATTCCATCATGTCTATTGACTGAAATTTAGTGTTGTTACCAAAAAAAAAGTTCATGATGAAGAAAAGAGAATCAAGATGAGAAAATAAAGAATCAAAAAGTTATTGAAATAGTACTAGGTCAACCTAGTAAACCTAGTGCAAAATAGGGATTGTAAAACTATATAGGGTCCACAAAGTCAACCTAATTCAGTGAATAGTGACTGATAAAAAGAGGTAAAGATGTTTTAAATAGTACTATGTCAACCAAGTTGACCTAGCACAGTGTACATGGGCTGAAAAAGATATAGGGTCAACCTTGTATAACAGATAAGGAAGAAAAGAAAGCTGATAACAAGCTATTAATTGAAATAAGATAATTACAAGTAATGTAATAAAGTATTAAGTAATGAAAGGGAAACAAATAGTTAATTAAATTGATGCTAGCCAATCTAATTGATACACATAAAGAAATTTCTTGCACTAACATTGGCTAGTACAATATTTTGCACATACAATTGATCAAAGAGAAAGCAAACAACTTGAATTAAAGCTAGCTACTTGGTTAACCTAGAATGTTGATTAGATTATTAAGATTTTTTTTAAGTGTGAAATAAATATTGGCTATAATCAAGGTAATAGATAGCAATCTATGGATTGTTTCAAGTAAGTTTAAGATGAAAGGGACTATAGTGACATTGATAAAGGCTTGGTATTGGGGCATACCCCCTCACTTCACACACCATAGTAATAAGGGTAACGGGTGCTTAGCTGAAATATACCATTAACCATGATTTATGCTTGACTAGGGCATTAAGTTGGCTTCCCCCTTGCTGATGAAATCCACTCAGGTAGACCTGGGTAGTGAAATGTTTAAATGATTATTGACGTTTATGTGATTTGACCATGTGTGTAAAATAATATAAATAGTGAAACTAAGTGATTCATTAAACATCCCCTAGTGATTAACATATATGGTTAATTCCTACTTTGAATCAAGATATAGTTGAGAAACTACATGGACAATCATATAGAATAGGGTAGATAGGGTCGAAACTTTACTATGGAAGAAAAATTTGAAATTGAACTAGGTCAGTCAGGTCAACCTAATTATTTCAAAAACCATAGAACACAAAACTAGGTCCATAGGGTCAACCTAGTTGACTATGCAAAGGCAGTTTTGAAGACTACAAACTGTGAAAGGAAAGTATAGAAAAAGAAAAATACAAAGGAATAAAAACTAACCTAAATGGTTTAGAGATGAAAAGGAAAATATTGTTGATCTGAGACCTTGGAGAATACTTGAAAAAACTTGTAAACTGGGTCAAGTTGGTCGATCAAGCTATACTAGAACCTATTGAAAAAGTGTTAAAAATGCACTAGGTCAACCTAGTTGACCTAGTAGGCTGAATAAGAAGACTAAAAACTTTAAAAACTTGTATTGGGTTGAGATAGTTGATCCAGTTGATTTAAGATAAGTTTTTAAGTTCTAAAAACTTGTACTAGGTCAAACTAGTTGAGCCAGTCACCTATTCCTACAAACCTGTGCATAGAGATAAATAATTAGGTTGATAGGATTGATCTAGCATAGTAAAGATATGATAAAAATAATTATGAATAGAGATGAAATAAATATTGCAAGGGTTTTATTCATGTTAGGTCCACCAAAATGTATGCAATTAGAAATGCATAGTGTCCATAAATCAATCCTATATTAGATGGGATAGAGCACACTTACACTTATGATTTGGGAGCATACAATTGTTAAGTAGGAGCATGACTAATGTGAGGATCTGCTAGACTTGATTAGGGGATCACTTGTCAAAACACACCTTGTGAGATAGGGTTCCAAATCCTATAGTCTAACATAATTGCATAATAACCCTAAAAGAGTCCTATGATTTAATATTTCACTAATCTAATAACAAGAAAAGTAAATCTAATCTAGTGCACACCAAATATTATGGCACAAAGTAAGGGTTAGAAAAAAAAATAAACAACTAAACTAAACATGTATATAAGACATATACTCACATATGTGTATATTAAATCCTAAAACATGGAAGAGAAGAATATAAATGCACTATCTATCTACTCTTATAAAGGAGGAATAAAGTTAGGAATACTTACCTTTGAAGATGAACCCACTGAGCCTCAATCTCTCCCTTGGCCAAGGTGATTCACAAGAGATTTTCATGGTATGTAAGGATAAGTAATATAAATCAAATCTAGGCTACACAACTTATCCAAGCATCCAAAATACTTATCCACAAGATGAGATCAAAGATACAAAAAAAGTATTGAACCCTAAAGCTTTATTCCCCAAGTAGAATGGTCAATAGGCAGATGATCATTCACACTTCTTCACTTAATTATTTGATCTTTTTAAATGGTGTTAAATGACCTTGTATATATAGTAGTATCTTACCCTAAAATATTTTAGGAACATCGGTTGTGCTAGGTCAACTCAGTTAACCTAGCACATTTCTAGGTCTAACTCACTAGGTTTGTGCTAGGTCAGCCAAGAGGCCAACAAACTAAAAGAGAGGAAAAGTCCCTAAACTATGTTAGTTCAACCTGGTCGACATAGCATAATTGATAGGTCAAAAGGGTGCTAAGGCAGGAAATGAAGGATAAAACATAGCAAGTGATAGGAATATGTAGAACTAAGAAGAATAATCTTGGGTTCAATGGTTTTAGGAGGTTAGTGTGTGGATGGCAAGTGGAAAAAAAGAATAACAATCTTATGAATCACTGATGGTCTACCCACCCCTTTTATAGTGCACCCCTTAAGGTATGCACTCAAAGAGTTTGAGACTCCATAGGTTCCTATAAGATACAAATTTTCAATAATCAATAAATGTTAAAAATATTATGTGTATACAGTTTGTTCTAAGTTTTCAATCATGTTTCTCATGCCAAGAGAGATTTATAAGGTTCCCATGATCTAAGACACTAATATTTATAGGAAAATTATTTATAATGTTTCATGATATCAAGGGTCCATCAACAATTCTATAACATTGTTCTAAAGCTTCTTGACCAATACAAGGGTTGAAACACCCTTGAAAATGTCAAAGATTAAGAATTTGAGATATAAACTATGAAATACAGGTTATTGAGCCTCCCTAAGAATATTAAATCAAGAAAACACCCTAAATAGGTCTCCAAGAATTGAAATAAGTCTTTTTCATATTAATGAATCATTAAAGTTGCTTAAGAGGGTTAAAAACATGAAACTAGTTGGAAGCATACTCCTAAAGAGATGAAACCTCCTCAAGGCTTTTGGCATTCATGAAAAAAATGTGTAAAGGCTTTAATTGGGTGAGTTATGTCAGTTTGAGGTCTATTCTACTACAAGATATTTATAAATGAATCCATGTATGGAGAATAATTCAAGTCTTACTAGCTTTTATCCAACCATTATATGTTCAAGTGGAATGTGGTGAGATCATAGCCTTTCTACAAGTTTTTCAAGAAACAAGACCAAGTTCATTACAAGAACATAGCAACATGGAGAAATTTTTGACCAAATCTATCATGGAAAATTCCTTCCACCCATGAAAATAGGATGGTTTATCCTCTACTATGTCTAAGTTGATCTCTTTTCCTTACACATGCCTAAATTGATGAAGATAATTGAGGAAGTTATCGTGGTCTTCTTCTCTCAATTACTTTATATATATATATATACATACATATGGTTATAAAATGATGGAAAAATGAGCCCTATTATTTGATGTAACAAAATCTACTCATTTGAATATTGTAAAATAGGATTTAATCTTGACAATAATAAAGAACTAATTTACCTTAAAATTTCTAACATGTTGGTTATAACATTGGGGTTGTTGATATTTGGTTGTGGATTTAAAAAATTTCCTTTTAATGTTATCCAATCCTTATTACCTTCATTTAAAAGTATATAACTTTCTTTTATAGGTTGAATGTTGTGTATAATCAAGTTCATGAAGAATTAGGTGTGGATTCTCACCATTTGAGCCTTTTCAAGGTGAATTGTGGTCCCTCCTGATTTTGTGTTAGAATTCTTACCTTTATGTAAAGTAATTATGTGAGAGATATTTTTTTTTTAAATATTATGTAGACAAGTTATCAATTATAAAAAAATTATTGTGTTGATTGAATCAAGTTAATGAGTTCTCTAATCTTTGGTGCATCACCAGTTATGATTTTTCAATTTACCTCTTTCCCTTTTTCCATGATAAGAAGTTTAGTATCAACTATAAATAAGTATTTTCAGTGGTGTTTTAGGTTTATAGGATGATATTACATGAGATTAATTTATTTTAGGTAGGATTTTTCCTTCTCCATAGGTTCATCCCAATGAGCCAAGGTACCACACCTTTGGGATATTACCATTATTGCACTGAAACATCTTACTAATCAAACAGGTGTAAGTTTCATGTGATAAAAAAATTCAAATAAACTATTTCACTTTTTAAGTAAAAGGTTACAATGGAGTAAAATTAAGTTAAGTCCATAAATAAAGGGAAATAATAAGTTTAAAAATCAACACCTAAATTGAATAAACCTAATTTCAATAAGTGACACCCACATTATTGGATAAAAGTTAATCATTCTACCTCCTAACTATTATCACCCTCATCATATTTATAAAGTAAAATGAAAATCATTTTGAAATTATCAATGTATTATGGACATCAAGACAATGGTTTTTATTAATTATAATATAATATTACATAATGTGTGGACAAATGTGTTATTACATTTGGAAAAGTTGACACTTAGTTAACAAGGTCTCCTTATCCATATTATTCTACTACTCATTCAACAAATACTGATACATCTTATGGAATTCCTAAAAAGGAGACAATGGTCTATCAAAATTATAAGTATGATGTTTATAATAGAATATCTTCTATTGTAGGATGCTCTCATTGAAAAACTAATGGTCATTTTAGCTCTTATTAGAAGAGGACCTAAAGAAGGCATAGTTGTGAATGATAAGGAACAAAATAATTCAATAATAGTTACATCTTCTCCCAAAAAATTATGAATACCAAAGGTTAATCAAGTATCTATAGATCAAGTAAAAATATAAGTTAATAATATTTCACAAAAAACATCAAGAAAATTAACTATTTTAATTTGTTGCAAAAAAGGACCATCAAATGGATTCACATGATTACATTAGATTCTTATTCATAAGTGGGTGGGGAAATAATTATTGAACATTAGAGATAACTAATAGTACCATGGATTAATCTCACATATACATGCATAATACTTATTAAGTACAAGATTATTATACACATGCCATCTATTAAAATATACAAAGCATAATAATCAATCCACTTTTAATATAAGATAATGAATGAACAAAAATAAAAATCTCATACATAATGTGATCTTAATTTACCATTACATTTATAGAACATGCATCATTAAATAATTAAAATCAAATTTGAAATGTATAATGTGAAAATTAAACCACACAAGATAAAAAAATGTGGATCCATTTAAAAAACTCATTAAAATACATATCAAAGTACTCATCATATATAATACTACCAAAGTTTGAAAATAAAATAAACTCAATAAATAATTCTAGAAGTGGATATTCTACTATCCCCTCTATATGCAATGAATTAGGGTGGATCTACAACTTGTCCTACTTAGTAGATTCCAAACGTAGAGAAGGTAATTTTACCAAATAATTCATTATACAACTTCTTATATTAGGACATGATAAATTTGGATATGATAAACCTAACTAAGGAATATCTTACCACACAACACCATCTAGGAAAATGACATTATGTAATAACCCTATCTATGCCTACAATACATAAAATAAATCTAATCTTGTGCTCACTAAAACTTGTGTCACAAAGGGGGATAGTTACAATATATATATATATATATATATATATATATATATATATATATATATATATATATATATATATATATGTATATATATATATATATGTATATATATATATATGTATATATATATATATGTATATATATATATATATATGTATATATGTATATATGTATATATGTATATATATATATATATATATATATATATATATATATATATATATATGTATATATATATATATATATATGTATATATATATATATATATACATATATATATATATATACATATATACATATATATATATATACATATATACATATATATATATATATATATATACATATATATATATATATGTATGTATATATCTATATATATATGTATATATATATATATATGTGTGTGTGTGTATATATATATATATATATATATATATGTATATATATATATATATGTATATATATATATATATATATATATATATATATATATGAAAAGATAACTCTACTCAAGGTAATGTATAGGTAAACTAAACAAGGAGTACAACATCCATCCTACTAATTTATATAACATATATCTACCAAATGAAAAAGGTAAAAGTTAAGAATACTTACCTTGAATTGAACCTATTATGCCTCAATATCTCCCTTGGCCAATGGTGATTTGTAATATGTTTTTGTGGCTTTGTATGGATCACACTTTAGAAATAGTATCTAAGCTAAAAGACTCCTAATTTTCATCTAAGACTTTCCCATAAGATAATTTTTCTTCCCTCCATGGTAAAACCCTAAGTAATGACTCCTCAAATGTAGAAATAATAGAATTATGAGCTATATCAATATGAAAATTAATGTTCCTCTATATTGGATTGAAGTAAAATAGTTATTTATATCAAAGTATTGATGTTAAACCCTTCCATAAATTTAATTATAAGGTCAAACAACTCAATTTTGTTAGGTAGGAAAGGTAGTCATTAGGTCTCAAACTAGGTCGACCGAGCTAACCTAGTTTTATAATGTGCAACTTAACCTTTATAATAAGATTGACTCAATCGAATTACTAGAAAAAATGGTTGTAATGTATACAAATGCATATGTTTGGGTTGACATAGTTTTAAAAGTAGGGTTTTGCTTAGTTAGGTGCTATTTGAGAAGGGAGACTACTCAGGGAGTTGGATAAGGGCCTAAAAGGTGTTTAAATAGGTAGTATAAATATATATAAAAAACATGGACATATATTTTATTATAATTTAATTGATATTTTATATTTACACTTTCAATATGTTTGAGAGTGGTTTCAGACCTCTAGGAGTTATAATGTAAATTTTAGGTCTTGGATGGTCCTATTAGGTTTCAGACTTAACCATGTTTCATGGTTTTAGGATTTTAGACTTAGCCATATTTCAAGATTTCAAGAAGGCATAATATGAGGTACATATATAAACACTATAAATAAGTTAGACTAATATTAGGAATGATACAATACCACAACAATCTTGCAAAGCACCAATGGTCTGCCCACCCCTTTCATGATTCACCCTTTAAGGAGTGCACTCAGAGAGATTGAAACTCAATAATTTATTCAAAGACATAAAGTGTTAGTAAGTGATAAATTTTAAAAATATTATGTGTATACACCCTCTACATCCTCAATATTAAGACCTATAAAATATAACACACTCTTTTAGAACTAATAAATGAATTGTTGTCTAAGTTTGGTCTACATGTATTGCACTATATTAGGTAATAATATATATATATATATATATATTGGTATTGATATTAATCCAATAATTAGGCACACGATAAAAAAGGGTGTATGTACACCCACAATGTTGTCTACTCTCTCAATCAAACCATTTCCAACTATGTCATATGGAATATTATGTGCTAGTGTGCATATAGAAGCTTAAACCTTTAGTGACCAATATGCATCACCTATAAAAAAAACATGGCATATGCAAAACATTAATAACTTGTAATAAAAAATCATAATCAAATACACAAGTAAAAATCTATACATATACTTATACTTAATGATATTTGTTACCACATAAATGAGTTTTAATAGAGGTTATGGTGTAGGTAATGGTCCTACTTCTCTTACACCTCCATCACCTTCTCAATGTCCCCCACATTTTACTAAGGGCACACCACCAATATATATTTAAAAATATGAAAAAAAATGGGACACTTTGATGCCATCCATCATTTTTTATATGCCATGATAAAATTTGCATAATATTCATTAGCGATGGAATTTTTTTTCCACTTATCCTATAAGGTAGGGATCTAGATCAACATCACTAGGCCCTGACTTATTACTTGGTCAATGAGAAAATTTCAAAATTTTATTCCATGGATAAGGCTCTAGGGGAACACCCTACCAAATATTAAACTTTATAATAATCCTCTCACATTATAATCTCTCTGTGACTCCAAATAATCTACTTTACAATGTCATGCTTATGTGGATATGATAAAACTCCCTACCATCCTAAAAATACCTTGTATTTATTCAAGTGATCATATTAGCCATCATCCTATCCAAAATCACCTTGTACTCTAAGGTACTCTATATCTTTTTCCTAGGTACTACCCAATGCTCTACAAAAATATATGGGTGGGCCCAATCCCCACATGGTACCCCAATTGTATGAACCATAATTATGTGATAGTATGCCCAATAATGTATCAAAGTAGATATCTTGAGTCCACCTATATGGATCTATAATGTAAACCTATATAAATGTACAAGTATGATACACCTCAAGAATATTTGAAACCTCTCTCCTTGATATCTTGAAAAAAATCATACATAATATATGCTATAGTAATGGACCCACAATACACAACCAAAAATGACACAAGTAAACAACATAAAAAATTCTTAAAATGTGGAACTGTTGATGTAACAATATCTCCAAGAAATACTATAGAATCATGTTCTCTCTATTGGTTAACCCGAGTCCAACTAGTTATATATATGTAGGCATGATGTACATACCCTTGACCCATTATAGCTCATACTATGAACCACTCACCCAAAATTGGTAATCTCAAAATCTACCACACATCCTCTAAAGTGATGGTGATATCCCCTTTGGTAAGCCAAGATGTTCAAGTGTCAGTATTATATCTCTTAGATAAAAATATCATAATGTGGATATCATAGTATATTCAATTCATGTGGGTTACAAGTGTAAGGCATGCCCTATTAATTATATACCAACTAACATCATATAAATTGAACTTACTAACGATCTCCATATGAGGGCTATATCTGAACTCTCATGTAAAAATATTGATGTCAAGACACACAAATGATGATATTAGATAAAATTAAATACAATTCAAATAAGTATGGAAAATATCAAGTATAATAATAAAATCCTAAGGACACATATGTCCAACACAATCATTATCATTAGACATTGATGTCTCATAGTATTTATTTTATTGGTTATTATCATTATAACTTCAAATAGTTCCTTTAAAGGTTTGATGGTAGTGACCTAAGAGGGTTAGTATTGTCATCCCTCTAAACTATTAATAAAAACTACCTTAAAATGACTAATTTTTGAATATATATATATATATATATATATATATATATTTCAAAAATAAAAAAAATTGATCAAAAATACAAAAAAAATCTACATACTAGGTGTAGTCACCCAAAATTTGACACAATCCTTGTCTTACAATGTATTCTAGCCATTTTTCTTATATGGTTCTTTATCCAAAAATTAAGTGCTTTGTGGCATGGGTATTTTATGTTTTCTATTTTAATTGATGAATTTGTGTCCTCCTTTTCCCATCCACATTACTTGGGTCATGATTTAAAAAAATATATCTCTAACCACCTTTTATCATCTCGAGGTTGCTCTTATTATTGGTTATTCCTAACCATTTTGGTCAAGATTGATCATTGATCTTGACCTATTTTAGTTGACCTTAACCCTTGATCTTTTAAATTATTTTTTTATCACATTTACTTTATATCCATTTGTTTGGTCCTTTTGATTTTCTTTTGGGTTTGTTTTAGCGTGCTACTAGGTTTCTAAATCAAATTCAAAAAGATTCTCATATAGACATAGTTTCTAAGAGACATTTGAAATAAGCATTCTTACATTATGAGATCTATAAAAAATTATGTATTGATTGTAAAAAATAATTAAATCTACATCTGAAGTATTGAGAGCTAAAATTACATATTGTATGCTTATGTTAAGGTTAAACATGAGAAATAATGACTAGGATTGCATTCACCATTACACATGTACACATTATTAGGATAACTAAATTCATGTTTGATCCCTCTTGGGAGGAGCAAAAATGTATTGAACCACTTGGTTAATCAAAGAGGATTAACCAACTTCAGTCTAACTCAATCTCTTTCACCTGAATCCCCCCATTTTATGTCTCATGCGTTTGTGCAATAAACTAGGGTTTGATATTTAAAATGCATGCATGCATGTTTATGGGATTGATAAGGAAAAAGTACATTATTGATGTAGACAAAGCATCACAAAAAAAATTATAATCTTGTACTTAAAAGGTGAGAACCAGCTACTATAGGGATAGATCGACATTCTATTCCATATGCTAATGATTAATATCAACAATAACAAAGACACTTAATTTCAAGAATGAGTAGAATATAGTCCCTTTCACAAATAATTAATGTATAGAGAAAGCCCGTATAGACTGGGGAAGCATGATAAATAATCTAAGTTTCTCTCTATCCTTCTATACTTGTTTATTATGATATTCAATTTTTCATGTTTGAATCATAGTTGTAGATCTATATTTGGCATATATTATACCAATCTATAATCATATCTTATTATATTAGTTTCTATCTAATTAAAGTGGAATTATTATATTAATTAAATTTTAGAAAAAACATATTGGTGAACCCACATATTTATTTGATCATTGCTTATCTTCTTCCTTCCAAGTTATTTATCTATCTATGTGGAAGTATGTTTTGGGAATAGGTCTTATCCTCTTCTTTATTTCCATTCTAGGTTATGGTAACTTAAAAATGTCTACCTCCACTAAGGACTCTATTAGTCTCCATCCTTCATGTGTGTGTGTGTGTGTGTGTGTGTGTGTGTGTGTGTGTGTGTGTGTGTGTGTGTGTGTGTGTGTGTGTGTGTGTGTGTGTGTGTGTGTGTGTGTGTGTGTGTACATACATATATATATATATATATATGTACATATATATATATATGTACATATATATATATATATATATATATATATATATATATATATATATATATATATATATATATGTACACACACACACACACACACACACACACACACACACATATATATATATATATGTATGTATATATATATATATATATATATACATATATATATATATATATATATAGTAATTATATACCCTAAAATTACTCTAGTGAATGAAGTAATTAATATTATTGTATGTTTAATAATTTTAATGATGTATATGATGAATATGATTATGATTATAGATATGAATAAGCATATAGTGAGGAAGAGGATGGATATAATACTTCTAAAAAATAAGAGCCTATCTCCCCTCATTCTCCTTTAAACTTTTCTCTTAATCATACATTAGAACAAAAGGAACATAATAAAAATGCACATATTCCCATTCCTCACATGTTGCATGAGCTACAATGTAAAGAATGTTTATTTGAGAATACACCTCACTCATATTTAAAGTTTCCTACTAAATTACATTTGATTAAGAGTTATTATATATAAAAACATAAGAATAATGAACAATGCCTAAATCAAAGTCATTATAACACTAATATTACATTTATAGAGACTTCCCATGATATAGATAATGAAAATGATACAAAATTAGAATGGGATTCTCTTTTTCTCTCCCTAGACAATACAAATGATACAAAAGCAGATTGTGGTTCTCCTTTCCTCTTTATACAATGTGAATGATACAAAATTAGAATGTGATTATCCTTTTCTCTCTCTAGATAATGTAAATGATACAGAAGTAGATTGTTATTTTCCTTTTCTCTCTAGACAATGAAAATGATACAAAATTGAGATGTGATTCTCTTTTTCTCTCTAGAAATAAAATGTGTTACATATCTCTCTAGAAACATGAACAAATGAACATGAACATAATATTTACTTATATATTTTATAAAAATAATGTGATAGTCAAATTGTACATGAAAATTTTAATGACATTCAAAATGATGCAATTTTAACTCCATCTTTACAATTTTCATGTGATACAAATGATATGATATAGGACATTCCCAAATTATGCAATGATTTTGTCTCAGAATATAATCCTAGAAAATTAAATGATATTAATAATGATTCCATCATACATATGTTTCAATTACATGATAAATTACAACCTATAATTACACCTTTATAGACTACTAATATTTATACTATCCATATTATGCCCATGATGCATGTTATAGGAGGTCTTCAAAATAAATTATTGTCTCTCAATTTTTAACTTCGATCATGCCATGCTAATATTAAATATAATATCATTAAATATCAAGATATTACATAAATTGTATTCAAGCATCCATAACCAAAAGAGTTATTCATGCCTATACTTCCTTTATTTGATGGCTCAGGAGACCCTATTAACCATCTAACACAACATGCATGTTATTTTGGTGATTGGGCCAAGTAAAAACACAAATTATTAAAATATTTACATATGAGTCTAAAATCTTATGTTTTGGATTGGTTATACAGTCTTCCTAATGGTATTTCTATACCTTTAAAATATTATAAGAGATATTTTTATCAGATTATCGCAAGCATGAAATGCCTAAATTAACATTGGAATATTTATAAGGCTTAAATTAATGTCATGATTAATGAATTAGAGATTAATTTTTACAATTAAATAATTAATTACACTCCTTAATATATCAACCCTCAAATTTGAAAATAAAATTTATATTTAGTAACACTTTTCTTTCTCCACTTAGAGAAAGAGCATTCGATAATCCATACACTTCTTTCAAAAAATTATATATAGATATACATTATTGTGTATACATTGAAATTTAATCAATAAATTATGGAAAATGATTTTTATTAACATCTTTATATTTCTTATTCAATTCATCATTTTAATAACCCATAATCTATAAGAATGCCTTCAAAATCTCATGATTACTATGCATATCTCTTAGACTTCTATATTTTATATTTATTTATCCCTATTCAACATATACTTCATATTCACTTTAGTTTCAAAATCCTCTAATCCTATTGGATAAGAGCACACTAGGTAGACAAGGGTGCACTACATTCTTGTCTAGTAGTACAACCTTGTCCATAGTACTCTAACGATCATATTTTCAAAATGACATGCTTCATAATGAATTTCCCATGTAAACTATTGATTATCAATAATATTTGAAAGATTATCCTATAAAAACACATCAAGGGTCACACTTGAACCTAACAAGTCCTCATGGATAAAAGCATTTCTTTTATATTTTGAAGAACATATATCTTATGAATAAAGATTTCCATTGCGATTCTGATGTAATACCATAGTCCTTGGCCAAGTCTAACATTATGTTATGATAGGTTAAAGACATCATTTGTCAAGAATTCTAATAAAATCATTTCTATTTTCATTCAAATGATTTTACCTAGAGGGAGAACTACATCATCTTGAGCCATTTAAACTATGTAGGCAACACTAAGTCAACAAGGGGTTTTATGAGGATAGCTTAACCATTCCCACATCCCAAGTTTTTACCCCTTTTGCATTTGATATTTTTTATGTTCTTATGGAGGACTATGGAATTTATTTTACAAGTCTCTTTACATCAAATTGAGCTTCATAGATAAATAAGTCACCTACAAATAGAGATGAACAAACCAAGATATTTAGATCCAATGCACAATCTATCTAGATAGAGTTGCAATAGAAGAGAACAATGTACTACAACCTTGTCTACCTTATGTGGCCTTGCCATAATAAATATTAGATCATTATTTTTTGATGAATTTTTATTTTAGGTTATTTAAGGTAGGAACATCTCATATAAAATTGTCATAGTTTAAATTTATTTGTTTGCAAGGATAATTCTCTAACCTAGCCCTAGTTTTTATTCTTAAAAATTTAAAACTTCTTTAAATTTTGTAGATATATGTATTTACTATATTTTATCTTATTTAACTTCTTATATAATATTTCAATAGTTTATATTTATAATTAGAGTTAATTTCAATTCATAATTAATTCTAATGTAAACATTTTGATGAACTTGTATTTCATTTCAAACATTGGTTGTTGTTTGTTGATTTTTAGCTTAGGGTTTTAACTTAATTCTATAAATTCTTGACATTAAAATAATAAATTACTCAACCTTGGATATTATCTATAACATAATGATTCATTTTTTTTACCTTGGAGTAATCTGACAATGAAAAAAATTGTCTTATCACTTTAGATAAATATTGACACAGAGGCCCTTTCATTTAACTTTAGGTTAACTTTTTCTATTTTCTTATTAAAAAATATTTTGCTTTTCACCTTATTTTTCAATTGATTTTTATTTTTTTTGAAACTATGTTATAAATTTTTTAAAACTACTTAACTATTGTAGTGAAGGGATATGTGGTGTTTTATTTACATACATCATGGTGTGGGGGGTTTAACTATAATACTCATAGCCATAATATAGAGCTAAACATGGAATTTATTTCCATAAACCTCATGGTATATCAAAAATGCATATAATCCCCTAATTTACACCAATATGAAGCTAATTTTATCTATTTGATTTATTGTGCACCTAAGAGGTGTAAATCATCCAATAAAGTTAATCTCAACTTACCCTCAAAACTATTGTTATTGGGCTGCAAGAATGGTTTTACCTTTATAGTTAGTCCTCTTAAACATTGGGTCTACTATCTAACCTATACATAGGTGTCTAGTACATAATACCTACTAAAATTAGATGCATCCATCTAGATGCTTCTAGATTCTATGTCACCTTCACTCTAGTGCATTCATATCTAGGTCATGGACTATTGCTCCTTTTAAATATAAAAACCTTGGTTATTCATATTTATTTTCGTTGTGGAAAAAATGGGTTAGTGGGCACATAGTGTTGAAATACACTAAATACTCCTCTATCATTGAGCACTGCCTACATAGCCAATACATTGAAGAGGGCCTTAGACTTATGTAGTTCTCCCTTATATTCACTTGTGTGTGAACCATGAAATGTGTGATAAGTAAGTATAATAGTTACCTAAATTTTAACTTGGAAATGTGGCTCATGGGATGCTCCTTCAGTAATTTAGACCTATAGATGTATTACCCTTATGATTGGTATGGAAATAGGAGAAAATAGGGAAGATTTCCTCACTTGAGTGATTGATTGAGTGTTTTTTCTATGCTAGGTAAATAATAATTTAGGGTTGATCTTGTATTTATATAAATCCCTTTGAATAATATGTCACATTAAATCACTTCAACCAAACTTTAGGATATGTTTCATTTACAATTTGGATGACTTTAGGGCACTAGACACTTGTGTCAGGATAGGACACATGTAGAAACATAGGCATCTAACTAGGATGCAAGTGTATGAGAAATTAGAAATTAGGTACATTTACAAAACTTTGAAAGACAAAAGATAAACAATTTTATAACATTTTGGGCAAGGTAAAAAGCATAGGTCATCAGGATAACATTGGTAGAACTAAGAGATAAGTAATTAGACACAAAGATATAATGTATATGAGCCTTTTAACATTGGGAAAGGTATATAAGTTTAAGTTACATCAATTATATGTGTTTTCCAATTGTAAAAGATAGGTGATATATAATTCATAAACAATGTTTACATTTCCACCTTTTAATATAGTATTAAAATTACTAGTTGAAAGGAGAAGAAATGTGTATCATGGTGTGTATAACACACCTTGTATTTGTTTGAGTCTAACCTGAGTGCTTTTATGGTGATTAACCTACAACCAATAACACATTATAGTATATAATAATTTCATATAATATGAAATTAAAATCATTGAAATGATGGAAATTGAAAAAGAGTAAGGTTTATAAGTACACTCATGTATCGAAACAACCAACTTGCTTTTTGGCAATTTGATTTGAAAGATGTATCATTATGAATCACAAAAACTAATTTTAATACAAGTAAAAAATATGAAATGTAGAAATATCTAAAGAGATAGATAGATATTAGAGGACACATTCCCCCAACCTTACATAAAAGATGAGTTACCACCTAATAATTGATATTAGCTCAACCATGAACCCAAACATACTTATTACCTAGTGAGTGAGAGTGATTCAAGTTAATTAAAACTATAAAACTAGTGAGGATAGATGATATAATCAAGTCAAACTTAAAAATTTGGAAATATTGAGTGATTTAATCACCTCACCATACCAAAAATTTAACCAATTACTATAATATATTGGCTTAATATAGTACATGATAGTCTAACTTGATGGGTGGTGAAAATTCTTGAAAGTGTTTGAAATTTAAAACTAATTTGATTTGAAATATTAGACACACATTGCATAGCATATGCACCTTAGATATGTCTCATGATGAAATTGTGTATAACAATGTTACCAATGTATAGAATTCTACCACAAATATGTATCTAAACTATATAATAATGAATTTTGGCTAATTTGAAATTGTGTGAGTGTGGATAATTTGTTTCCTAAACACTCCCCCACTATATAGAGAGAAATATAAAAATTAATATAAGTGTCAATGAGGAGGACATGCTTCTAAAACATGCCCCACTATAATATGGGTATCTTGAATACTAAATAAGTGTGGAGAAAATGTTTCCAAAATATGCCCCCACTGAATTTGAAACTATTACAAATGTGGAGAACATGTTTCCAAAACATGCCCCCATTGAAATCTAAATCTTTGAAGCATTGTGGAAGTCATGCCTCTATGGAATGACCCTGATTTTGAGGTGAGGGAAAGTAGAAACTAGTAGATACCTTGCCTCAAAAGGATAATATAACCATGTAAACTATAAATGTACCATGTAGCTTTAATAGGGAACATTCCTAGGTAGATATATCATTAAAGGACAAAGAATGTGATCACACCAAGTCCTAATATGTATGATTTAGATCATGGTAATGCCTATATGGTAGCAATATAAGATTAACAAGTAATAAAGTGTACAAATAACAGTACTAAAATTCAAATAAAAAGATAATGGTCTAATAAGACTTGAAACAAAGATCATGTTCAAATGTTTCACAATTAAAGGGACATGACTTAGTCAAATGTACACAATGCATGAATGACATATTCAAATGTAAATATTGAACAAATAATGACATATTCAAATTTTAAAGAGGTATACAAAGGCATAGGGGTCAAAAACAATAGAGCATATTCAAATACATAAATAATTAAGACAATATAAAGGTAACACACTCAAGGAAGTGTATAAATGAAAGCACAAAGAACCAACATAAACATATCATATCAATCCCTAGATATATGTGTTAGCAATAAATGTTAAGTGCATATCATATCAAGTACACTATGAAATATGTAAACATGGATAAAGGCATGTGTAAGTATATATATGGAATCAAACATGATAATGTAAAGTTATCATAAAATTATATAACCTATTTGTGTCGTGATCATAGAGGTGGATGCGCCCAACATCTTGGTGGTGTGAGTAGAGGAGAAACCCAACATCTAAAAGTGCATGGATCAAGTGTATATATATATATATATATATATATATATATATATATATATATATACACACTTGATCCATGCATGAATCACACTCAAAGGATGAATGAAACACATGTGTGTATATAAAATACGAAAATTATATCCACTAACATTAGAGATGCCAAAGAGCCAATAGAACATATAAATGCTAAAAAATAGTTTCATATTTTTAATTTTATTTTTATTTTTTTAGTATTTTTGGAATATGTGATAGGAAAAGACTATACTATGATTGCATCCAAAGGATGTTCAAATATATCTCCCCACTATGAACTTGGTGTAATAAATTAGTGGTACTATTTAGGAGCATGTATAGGTGCAATATCTATCAATGTAATATTTGTGATGCTCTATGTAATTAAAATAGGTATGTGTGTTCATGAAGCATAAATAGTAGGAGTAGGGTTTCATCGAATCCATCACCACATAGTCTAAAATTTATTTATAAAAATAGTAATATGAATGTTTATGTGCTCTAGATATTTGAATATAGTGTGTACTAGGTAAGGATTCCATGAAACCCACTGTGGTTCTATGATGTAATGGTATATTAATTACTAGCCACCTAGTAAAGGGAAATTTATATTATTTACCCTTTTGTGTAGGATTAATTATATGAAATTTGATAATTAACTATCTAGGTATAAATTTATCTTATTCAAGAGGATGTTCACATATAATTCTAAAAATTATAATTACTTTATTGGTACAAATGTATTTAACACACCTAACCACTATAGAAGGTACTACTCAAATTGTATGTATCCAAGGTCATTCCAATAACATATCAAATACACCCATGAAAGGTATAATTGTGAAGTTATTAACCACATGGGCATGAAACACATGTAAAGGTATGTCACTCACCAAAAACCTATTATGATGTCACATCAAATGTTCTAACTAATCTGGTCAAAGGATGTAAACAATGATTTGTATAACCCAGATGTGGAAGTAATGTCATGGTACAAATTTTCTTATTGACACCATTGTCAATCACAATACTATGTATATGTCAGTGGTCAAGGTGTGATTAAATGAATAAGGAATGAAGATCTAATTCATCATCCCTAATCTCACTATCATCAAAATTAATGGAAGGTCTCTAGACCATAGAAGGTGTATGCCATGTAAAGGTACCAATAATCCCATCCAATGGGTGCTCATAATGAGATGGAGGAGGGTGTTAATTTTATGCCATTTGAACTTTTATATCCTTCTTTAAATGATATTTCAAATGATTTTTAAATATTTTATGCTTGTGGTGGTCACTGGGTTGTGAACCTAATTCATTTTGAGGATCATCAAATGTAATATTTTGGTCATCAATGAGGTCTTGGATCTTATGCTTCAAGGTAAAAAATTTGTTTGTAGAATGCCTAAAGCCTTTATGATAGTCACAATAAGCATTCACATCATACCCTTCATGTATAGGTCTATTCATATCAACCTATATAGTATGAGAGAGATATATAAGATGACACTCTACAAGCCATGGGAGTAATGAAGTAGGAGGCTCAAGTAAACATGTAAGTTATATTCATGGTGCATTGGATAAGACAAGCTGATTAAGTTATTGTGACACCAAATTAATCATGGTGGTTATTTATTTTTTAGGCTCAAGATGCTTGACCTTATAACTTGGTTTGATGGTAAACTTAGTAGTAGATGTAGATTTAGTTGGTTTATTTGCTACATACTTGAGTTTATTCAATGAGATCATTTTCATTTCATGATGGTGAACAATATGGCATAATCTATCAAAAGATTTGAATTTTTTGAACACAAGGGACTCATGTAAAGGATCACGCAAAATTTGCTTTAAAATATCTTGAAGTTTTTTATCTACCATGGGATTAGTCATTTTAGTGAACATTATCTTGTACCTCAAGACATACACATTAATAGGTTCATTGGTTCCTAGTTTGATATTTGAAATTTGGGCATAGGAGACCTTTTATGTAATGTTAATAGATAAATGTGCCAAAAAATGTTCTAAAAAGTGTTTGAATACATTTATTGATTGAGTTGGTAAATCATAAAACCACCATAAAACATAGTCTTTTAAGATCCTTGGAGATAATTTGGTCAAAATTTTATCATTGTAGGCATAATCAAGTCATGCCACATAAAAATATCAAAGATGATGTTCAGGATCACCCTTACCATCATAAAATGTGAACTTAGGTGTAACAAAACTAGTTATAAATGGGTACAAAGATATCTCTAGTGAAAGAGGATTATGCAACACCTCTTGTGAATCAATAGCATAAGGAGATTTCACATAATTTTGTTCAATATTTGTAACCTTAGTTTGAATTTTTTTAATAGTTTAGAGAAGATTTTTCACCTTTTAGTCTTTTAGGTTAGACATGTGAGAAGTCACCAAAGGAGGTGTACCCATAGGTTGGGTAGATATATGCATTAGAATCAGTATTTGAGTTGAAGCATTTAGGTTTCCCATGGTAAATGTAAAAATAGTATTTTAAAGAAGAAAAAGTTGAAATACATATCATGTGCTCCCATTATAATTATGAAGTGGTAATGTGCTCAAGGGGAGGGTTGTTGGTATATGGGGATGACTTATAGCTTGAATAACATGCTCAATAGATGGACCTGCTTATTCATCTATGTTATTTTATTTTTTTAGTTTATAATTTGGTTCTTAAGATTTCATCAATATCTTTAAGGTTTTATTGAATATGCTCACAAAAAAATTTAATTACTTGCACCTTCTCATGATCTATTTGTTCATGTTCTTTGGTTTCATTAGACTCATGATTTTCATTATCAGAATATTTTTCTATGATAACCTCTTCAATATGTTTTTCATTCTTAACATTAGTATCATCAAAATCTATATAATTAGGTTACTCATTAGTTTTAGACATCTTAGGTGGTATGAGGGGAACTCAATGTGTTAAATAGGCACACCTACAAATTTAAGGCTACACCTAGGTTACATGTAAAATAATATAAGTAATAAATGAAAAAGTACAACAATTTAAAACCTTAATGATTAAAAACCCTAATAATTATAAAAAATTATATTCATCTGAATCAGGTTCACCAAATGTTTAATCCAAAAATATAGATATAGGGGAATCTAGGGTTAAATGGGTATAGATAACCTAGGGCACAAGAATGGTATATTATCTCTAGAGTAGGCCAATTATTTGTGAAAATCAAATAAAAAATATACTAAATCTATTATGCTAAGATGATAAAGATAGAAAACATAACTATGATAGATATTTTAATGATAAAAAATAAGATAGTTGATTTTTATGTTAATATAGATCTAGATCTAGTATAGGTAGAAAATGGACTGATCAAGATTTTGGAACAATCACTAGAATTTATAAATTTGACTTTTATAGCCATAGACGCTTGCATCAACCTAGGATGATTACATCGATGCTACTATCTAACTTAGAAGTAGGGGTTCAATATAGAATACCTTTTGAAACTAGATGCAACCACCTGGATGCTTCTAGGTTCTATGTCACCTTCACTTTGGTGTATTCATATTTGGGTCATGGAGTGTCACTAATTTTCAAATTAAAAAACCCTAGTTCTTCATCTTCATAGTGGATGTGGAAAAAATGGGTTAATTGTCATATGATTTTAGACTATCCCAAAGACCCCTCTGTCAATAATCCCTAACAACATATCCAATACTCTAAAGAGAGCCTCATAATTTTGTAGTTCTCCCCTATATGTTATCTTATGTGTGAATCATGTAATGTTTTATAAGCAAGTACAATAATGACCTAGATTTTAATTTGTAAAATTTTGATCATGGGATACTACTTAAGTACTTTAGACTTTTAGATGTGCTTTCCCTATGATTGATATGAAAATAGTATAAAATAAGGAAGCTTTGCTCACTTGAGTACTTGATTGAGTGCTTTTTGGTTTATGCTAGGTGAATAATGAATGAGGGATAATATTTTATTTATACCAATCCCTTTGAAGAATATATCACATTAAATAGCTTAGGTTGACCTTTATGATACATTTCATTTGAAAATTGAATGACTTTAGGTCATTAGGCAATTACATTGGCATAGGATACTTGCATTAACATAGGCATCTAACTAGGATGCAAGTGTCCAAGCAAGTGGAAAATAGGTTTGGGTACAAAAATTTCAAATACAAAATATAATCAAGTTTATAACATTATGGGCAAGGTATAAATCCTAGATCATTATAATAGCATTAGTCAAAATAAGAGATAAGGAATTAAGCATAGAGAGATAGTGTATGCAAGCCTTTTGACAATAGGAAAGGTATATAAGTTGAAGGTATATCCATGATATTTGTTTTACAAATGTAAAATATTGAGGTGTTATAATATTCATAAATATTTTTCATACTACTAACTAAATTTTTGTCTAATCATGCTTTTCATATAATTCACTATAACATGCAATAATATCTCTAGATATATTGATACCACTCTACAAATTAGGCATATGTCACTTTCCAAACTCCAATTATAGATTGTATTTCTCACCTAAAACTATAGTTAATGTTGTTTCAAAAATAACATTATAAAAAGGGGTTTATGTACACTTGCAATGTTTTCTACTCTCTCAATCAAATAGTTTACAACTATGTCATATAGAATATTTTGTGTCAATGTGCATATAGAAGAATCAACCATCAGTGACTAATATGCATCCATTGTAACTCAAACATGGACTATGATAGACATTAAAAACTTTTAAAAAAAAATCATATTCAAACACACAAGTAAAAATATATGCTTATACTTATGCTTAGTGATAGTTGTTATCATGTCAACTAGTTACAATGGGGCCTATGGTTTAGGCAATGTTCCTACTTATTTTTCACTTCCATCAAATCCTCCACATCCCCCATCTTATACTAAGTTCACATCACAAAGATATATTTTAATAATAGGAAAAAAAGTGGGCCACTTTGAGGCTATCCACCATTGTGTATATGATATGATAAAACTTGCATAATCGTTGTTTGCCATGGAAAAAATATTTCTACTTCTGTAAATTGGGGATATAAATCAACATCACTAGGCCTAATTTGTTTCTAGTTCAATTATAAAATTTTACAAATTGAGCCCATGGATAAGGATCTATGGTAATAACTTACATAATACTAAACTTTATAATAATACTCTCACATTGGAATCTCTTTATGATTCTAAGAAATTTTCCTTACAATAACACTCTCATGTGGATATGATGAAGCTCCCTACCATCCTCAACTCATCTTTAAAATCCCTTGTATGTCTCTAAGTGATCATATTAGTTGTCAACCTATCCAAAATCACCTTTTACTCCATGGGATTCTATGTCTCATTCTTGGGTACTACCTAATACTCTACAAAAATATAATGGTGGCCTAATCCCCACATGATACCCCAACTAGATGAACCAAAACTATGTGATTATATACCCAAACATGTAGCAAGGTATCTGTTATGAGTCCACATACATGGCTCTCTAATGAAAACTTATATAGATCATTATATAAATGCACAAGTATGATGTTCCCCCAAGAATATCTGAGAACTCTCTCCTAGATAGCATGAATAAAATCATACATAATATATGATATAACAATGACCCCACCATCCAAAACAAAAATGAAACAAGAAAACAACATAAAACATTCTATAAATGTGGAACCCTTGATGTGACAATATCTCCAAACAAGAATATAGAATCATGCTCTCTATATTTCTCAACCTAAGCCCAAATAGTCATATAGATTTATGCATGACATACATACCCTTGAACTATTTATCCTCATACTATGACCCACTACACAAAAATTCATAATCTCAAAATCTAACATACATTCTCTAAGGTGATAGAGATATCCCCTTTAGGAATCTAAGATGTGCAAGTGTTTAAATTTAATTTCCTATCTAAAACAATCATAAGGTAGATATCATGGGGTATTTGAACCATGTGAGTTACATGTACAAAGCCTACCCTATCAAGTATTTGTTAACTAACATCAGCTAAAGTGAACTCACTAACAATCTCCATATGAAAGATATATTTAAACTCTCTCACATACAAATATGGATGTCAACATTGGAGGCTTGTTAATGATGTCTCCAAGGTGACCAAGGATGTTGATGAGGTTGCATGTGTGCTAGAATGGTAATGACAAAGTGTGAATTAATGTGATTTAAAGTTCATGTATGGTTCTTTAGTGTTTGACTAAGTGAAGTGATTAGGGATGAGTATAGTGAGTTGAGGATGTACAAAGGGCCCTATCAGAGGTCAAGGATGATTAGATATCTTGTGTGCATGAGTAGAATCCACCTGATTCTTTATTATGTTCATTTAGGCATAGTTGGCTTTATGATAGATAAATCTATGGAGGAATATTGATGACATCATATCTCACATGTGTGAGGGTTATATGAGTTGATTGATATATGGATGGATTATCCTATGTGAGGAGATCACATGTTTCAAGTTTTTGATGATGTGACTAAGCATATCCAAAGTTATTAAGGTGAAAAGTTGGTCTCTCAAACAAAAGTTTAATAATTTCTAACACTTAGTCAATTTGCAAAGGTAGATCTAATAGTCTATTTTTCATCACATCAAAGATTGATGACATGAAATGAATCTGAGCTCAACTTAGTTATTTGTCTAAGTTTAAGAATAAATCGAGTGAGTGTTTTTGTAATAGAATATCTTACACATAAGAAGGTTTTAGGAATAAATGGTCATATGGGTTTGTTTAGTATTATACCTAATTTATATGATGAAAATTTGAGAACATGAGATGGATTGAGGAAAAATATATGCCTGTACAAAGTTGGCCTTCTAGGAAAATAGCAATGGTCCCCATACTTAACCAAATTTACAAAGGGTAAAGACCAAGACTAAATGGAGATCCAATGGCTCACAAGTATTTGTAAAAAACAATATCTATGGTAAATTTTGAGTTGAATGAGTCAAATTTTTCATTGGTTAATGAAGTTAAAGATTGAGATCCTTATAAAAGGATCAATGAAGCATGTTTGTTCCAAGGTGTCAGGAAGCAACGAGATGAGGATAAGTGTTCTAAGTTTAACACTGAGTAGAGGTAAAGATCAAGATTCTTTGAAGATATAATAGTGAGTGTATGTTCATACATATGCAGATCAATGGTGTGTATCGAGAGATGATTTCAAGGTGTCCAATGTTTAACATAGATAAAGACCGAGCTATGTACAGGAAATCAATGGAGTGTATTAAGTTAAATAGTCAAGATGAAGATCCAATAAAGAGTGATGAAAGGTAAAGGTCGATATACTTCAAGGAAGATCAATGGTTCATGTTTAATCTAAGACATGAGGACAAGGTGTTTAAATTTTAACTATGACCTTTGGGATTTGAATATTTGAATTTTGCAAAGGGAAAAACCATTTCTCTATATTTTATCCACAACTTTTAATCCAAGATGAATTTGATATTTATATAAAAAAAATTAGAAGAATAAAGGTGAATATATTAAACCTATCTATATGGTTTGAAAGTGTTTATAGTCAAAGTTATGAAGGTTCAAAGTTGACTATGTGTTTGACTATGTTCTTCAAGTGAACTGATAAGGATAATTGAGTTAGTGTTGATGATATCTAGATATCTCACAATGAATTAGATATTAGAGAGTGTTTTAGACTCTATAAATATTATCTATGTGTTAATTATAGGTTTGACCAATCTATATTATGTATGAACAAAGATGTAAAAGTTGATTGTGTTTGATGAATGCACTAGCAGTTTGAGTGACCATCTTGCAGAGGTAAGTTAAAGGTGTTCTGAGTAGATTTGAAGAAGAAAATGAGCATGGAGATGTTCTATAGTTATATATGGATTTTGGTAAGGCATTGTTTGTCATATATGCCTTTGATCAGATATGGAGAGTTAAAATAGTTTGATTATATTTTGATTGTATATGACCAGTCTAAGTGGTCATTTTGTGTATATTGTTTTTGAGTGCTTAGAACATGTGTTGATGTGTCTAAATAACATATAGGTATATTTGATGTCATAAAGGGTTTACCCATGTGATATAATCATATGTCTATGTGAAATATTTGAGTAGTTGGTTCATAAGTTTGAGATTATGTTTTTTGTGTATGAAGACCTGAAGAGCTAGGAGACCTAATTGGTAGGTCCAAGTGTGGAGTTGGTGTTTCATATGGAATGGACCCATGTAGTAGTGAGAAAGGGGATATTGTATATATGTTTGATATTATTTAATCATTGGTAAAGGATTAAGTTGGTCCAATCAGTCTCACATGTAACGTGTGAGTATGAAGGCCTAATGGTTTTAGGTCTCACAAAGACCTAATGGTGGTTTGGGGGTAATGAGGCATTGGAAAACCTATGGAGTATGTGTTTATTACATGTAACATGTATGAGGACACATTATAAATGTGGAATAAATTTAGTAATGATTTTATCCAACCAAAATGGGTTATACCAAGTGCATGGTATAAGTACAAGGCCTATTTGGCTTGTTTGTTTTAGTTGTGCGAATGTGCCACCAAGTGACGGAGAGAACCTTTGAAAGAGAAGGTATAGGATAGTGAGGACTAGTAGAGAGAAAAGAGGATCAAACATGCTTGTATAATTAAGGTGATGAATGTGATCACATAGATCATTGGACCTAATAATCCTCGAATAGGCAAAATGAGTGAGTATGCTCAAAAGACTTGCAAGAGGTGTGTGTATGTGAGACTTATGGATTGAATGGGAGGGAGAGTGATCAATAGATTATTTTATGAGTAAATTAGATTAAGGACTATGTGTATGACCTAAGGGTAATTTTTTTTATGTTATAATAGTTCTCTTGTAGGTTGAGGATGAGCGAAGAGGTCTAGGGTGATCCAAAAGGATGTTTTGGATGCATTGAGTGTGTAGAGTTGAAGAGAGATGATATACTTTATATCTCCATTAGATTTGTAGGAAATTAGTGTTAAGGATATGTTTTGTTCATAGGTTTTGTTATGGCTACTCAACATCTAGGGGATTGTAACCTCTTTGCAAGGTGAAGCTTGATAAAAGTCTAGTTGTTGTGGTTGTTTAGCTAGACAGATGTTGTAGCACCCTATGGGATTGTAGTCTCACTAAATAATGGATGGTAGTTCCTTGATCAATTTTATCTAGTCTAAATTAGTTATTTTTATTATAGGAAAATATTCTAATTGTAGGTTCTATTGGGTTTTCTCCACCAAGAGGGTTTCCCACATATGTCATGTGTTATGTGCTTGATCTTGGATTGTTTCTCTTGATCATTGTTATGAATGATGTGTATGCTTCATGAATGCTTATGATAATTTATTAAGAGTTTGAAAGGATTGAAATTAAAGTTAGATTATCTAGGCTCACTAATTCAACCCTCCTCTCAATGATTGTACCTCTAATAACTGGTATCAAAGTGGGTCATTTGGAGGAAGCTTAACAGCTTGAAGGAGATTCTAAGTAGGTACAAAGATGGCCAAGCAATTAAATAAATAGAATTCATAGTGGAAGACTATGATCAAGTCACTTGAGGAATATATATGTAATTTAAAGAAAGATTCTAAAGAGGATGAAAAGGTTATCAAGACCTCAAGGTTTAGCTATAAGATTCCAAGGAAAGTTGTTCAAAGAAAATGACATCATGCATGATGAAGAAGTTTACCATGATAGTGGAGAATAAGTGTTCTATGGTAATGAGGAAGAAGAAGTGGATCTATGATCTGAGCTCATAAGGAATAATCGCAAGATGAGGTATGTGATCAAAAGTCTTGAAGCACAAGTTAGTTATCTTGAGGTATGTTTTTTAGGCAAGTCTGATAGAGATGAGAAGTATCAATAAAATATCAAGTCTATTGAAGTGCAAGCTTATAGATTGAAATACATGGCCAACAAGGCCAAAGTGGATGAAGAGAAGATTAGTATTCTTGAGGATTAGTTAAGGATTGTAATTGCAAATTTGAAAGAAAGAGAAGATGAGTACACTATGCTAAATATTGAGATGAAATCATTAAAGAGTGAGCATGAGCTTGTTGTATTCAAGTTGGATAAGCTATAAAAGAAGCACGAGAAGCTTGAGTATGTCAAGGAGATTACAAGATTTGACAACAATGCAAAAAGGACTATTACATAACAAAATTCTTCAAGGTATGCTAGTTTATTCCATGGTCATTGTTATATATGTAATAAGTATGGTCATAGAGTTAAGGACTATAGAAGGAAGTAAGTCAAGTATGGTAATTCATGGAGCCTTGAAATAAGGAGTAATTGGTCATGGAAAAGTAGTAACTCAGATCAGTCAAGAGGTATGTTGAATGATTTTGTTTGTTACAGTTGTAATAAAGTATGACATATTGCTAGATTCTACATGAATAGTTTGAAGAATCACTCTTCTCTTAAAAGTTGGTCACATTGTTAGATATTACAAGAATAGGTTAAAGGAGTTCCCAAATCAAAATAAGGTTTATGGAGCTCCTAGTGTGCAAGGAAGAGGTTATAAATGGGTATGGAAACCTAAGCCTATTAGAAGATATCAGACTAAGACCAAAGATGGTTTGTTTGCCATGATCGACATGAAAGAAAGTCAAGATTTTATATTGACAACATTTATTAACAAATCTAAAGAAAATAATAAAGTCAAAGATTCATTCAAAGTCAAGTAGGACTATAAGTCATATGAGATTATGGAGATATGGGACTCTCTAGAGTTTTAGGACTTTTAGTCTCTCTATGTCAAAGGGGTGTCTCTATCTAAGCTTCAAGGAGACACTTTATATAAATAGGAAGCATGGTGGATGTTGGTTGGGTCTTGATTGATGTTGCATGGTAGAAAAGGCCATGAGAAGATGTGTTGGCTTACTATGAATGACTTTGTTGATTGGTAGACCTATGTGTCAAGATGCTCTTTGGTTGATCATTTTACTCTCAATTTTTTTACAAGAACTAGCCTAAAGGATGAAAGATAGTAACTTGAGGTTTTGATGTCTATAAACCCTAACGTGTGTGTTCATGATGCTATTGACTCAATTTTCATATATGGAGCTAAGTGAACATTAGGTGGAGAATATGCAATGTTTTATTTATTTGGTGACATGCTTGTAATGCATGGTTGAGCCTAATTTAGTGTTCTTTGTCATGAATTAATGTTGGCAATGTGTTTAAGGTCTGCAATTAGGGAATGGTAGTTTCCAAGTGTCTGATTAAGGATGATATGGTGTCAAAATATCCTATTGCATAAGACAAGGATGATATTAATGATGAGGCGAACATGTTGTCTTATCTTTGATATCATAAATAAAGTCTCTGAGTTTTGTAGATGACAAGTTATGTATACCATGGAGTTAGGGGGAGCTAACTCAGATAGCTTGAGTGGCTTGAGGATTTGTGCATAATGTGATTGGGAGCATATGTGAGATGTTCTAATCATGGTGGATATTTTAATAAATCTGATACAAATATGAACTCAAGTATGTTGACATGATGACTTGATCAAACCAAGTTAGTTGCTCTAAAAATGTATTGAATCCTCTTGCATAAACAAAGGGGGAGCTTTCTAATTGGTCAGATTTTAGGATCATAGGATTGTATAGTTTGATCTGAGAAAGAAGGTATGAAGGAAATTCTATTGATTCATCATTTTTGGAAATGGTCTGAAGATGCTCAAAGAAAAGGTGCCTAAGCTCAAGTGACTTAGGGGGAGGCCCTCTAAATGTTTTCATGGTAAGTTCATGTAGTTTCTATTGTTCATGTATGTTTCATAAAAGCTATGTATGATCAAGAAGAGTGTTGTCATGGAGAATGTTTGAGAAGGTCAAGTTTGGAAGCATTTTTATAAATGTTAAGGGGAGTTTATATCATCTCTCAATGTTGGTCTCTTCATATTATTGGTCTTTGATGTCTTTTCAAGTCTGTAGGATCAAAAGTGTAGCCTACTTTATCATTATGTCAGAGGAGAAAGAACTTAAAAAGAGACAAAGTCTAAGCATAATCATCATATTTGTGTTTGACATCAATGAAAAAGAGTTATATTATTGGAGGCTTATCAATTATGTCTCCAAGGTGACCAAGTATGTTGATGAGGTGCCATCTATGCTAGAATGATAATGATAGTGTGTGTCAATGTGCCTCATAGATCCTATATGGTTAATTAGTGTTTGACTAAGTGAGTTGATTTGGGATGAGTATGGTGATTTGAGGATGTGTAAAGTGTCTTATCAGAGGTTAAGGATAATTGGAAAGCTTGTTTGCATGAGAGGAATTCACTCGGTTATCCATTATGTTCATCTAGGCATAGTTGGTTATGTGATAGATAAATCTGAGGAGTCATATTGATGACATCATATCTCACATGTTTGAGGTTTCCAAGAGATACTAGATATATGTATGGATTCTCCTATGTGAGAATATCATATGTTTCAAGTTTTAGATCATGTGACTAAGCACATCTAAAGTTATTAAGGTGCAAAGTTGATCCCTCAAATAAAACTACACTAAGTTCCAACACTTAGTCAATTTTCAAAGTTAGATCTAATGGTACATGTTTCATCACATCAAATATCGATGGCACGAAATGAATCTAAGATCAACTTAGTTATTTTTCTAAGTTCAAGAATGATTCAAGTGAGAAGTTTTATAATAACCTATAATGCACATGAGAAGGTTTTAGGAAGAAATGGTCATATGGGTTTGTTTATTATTGTGCCTAGTTTATATGATGCGAATTTGAGAACATGAGATGGATCAAGGAAAAATATATTACTATACAAAGTTTGCCTTCTAGGTAGATAGCAATGTCCCCATACTTAGCCAATATTGTGAAGGGTAAAGTCCAGGACCAAATGGAGATCCAACAACTCATGGGCATTTATAAAAATCAAGATCTATGGTGAATGTTGAGTTGAATGAGTCAAAGTGTTAATTATTTAATTAAGTTAAAAAATGAGCTCCTTATAAAAAGATCAATTAAGCATGTTTGTTCTAAGGTGTCATGAAGTAATGAGATGAGGATAAGTGTTCAAAGTTACATGTTGAGCAAAGGTAAAGATCAGGCTTATTCTAAGATCTAATAGTGAGAGTATGTTTATAAATATATAGATCAATGGTGTGTATTGAGTGAGATGATTTCAAGGTGTCCAATGTGTAACACAAATAAGAACTGAGCTATGTACAAGAAATCAATAGAGTACATTAAGTTAAATAGTCAAGATGAAGATCCAAAAATGAGAAATGAAAGGTAAAGGTCAATATAATTCAAGTAATATTGATGGTGTATGTTTAATCTAAGATGAGAGGACATGAGATGAGGACAAGGTGTTTGAATTTTAACTATGACCATTGGGATTTGAATATTTGAATTTTGCAAAGGGAAAAACCACTACTCTATATTTTGTCCATAACTTTTGATCCAAGGTGATTTTTCTATTAATTTAAAAATAAAATTTGTATATGACTTAAAGGCACATCCATTAAACCTATTTAAATGGTCTGAAAGTGTATACAATCAAAGTTATGAAGGTTCAAATTTTACTATGTGTTTGACTATGTTCTACAAGTGACCCAAGAAGGATAATTGAGTTTATTTTAATGATATATATATATATATATATATATATATATATATATATATGTCTCATGTTGAATTATCTATTGAAGAGTGTTCTATACTCCATAAGGATCATCGATGTCATAATTAGAGGTTTGACCAATCTATATTTTGTATGAATAAAGATGTAGAAGTTGATTATGTTTGATGAATGCACTGGAAGTTTGAGTGACCATATTACATAGGTAAGTTAAATTTAGTAGAGTTGAAGAATCAAATGAGAAAAAAGTATTATATAATTATCTAAAGATTATAATAAGATATTGGTTGTGATTATATGCCTTTGATCAGATATGGAGACTTAAAATAGCTTGATTGTATATGACTAGTCTAAGTGGTCATTTTGTGTATGTTGTTTTTGAGTGCTTAGAACATGTGTTGATGTGTCTAAATAAAATGGAGGTATATCTAAGGTCATAAATGGTTCACCCACGTGATCTAATCATATGTTTATGTGAAATATTTGAGTAGTTGGTTCAGAAGTTTAAGACTGTGTTTTCTATTTGTAAAGACCTAAAAAGCTAGGAAACCTAAATAGTATGTCCAAGTGTGAATTTGCTGATCCAGATGTCATGGACCCATGTAAGATTGATAAAGTGGATATTGGATATATGTTTGATATTTTTGAATCATTTTTAAAATATTAAGGTGGTTCAAGTAGTCTCACATATAATGTGTGAGTATGAAGGCCTAATGGTTTTAGGTCTCACCAAGACCTAATGATGGTTTGGGGGTAATGAGGCATTGGCCAACCTATGGAGTATGTGTTTCTTACATGTAATGCATATGAGGACCTATTTCAAAGGTTTAAAAAGTGTATCAATCATTTTAGCTGACCAAGATGGGTTATACCAAGAGCATGGTATAAGTACAAGGCCTATTTTGCCTGTTTGTTCTAGTTGTGTGAATGTGGAGCCAAGTGAAGGAGATAACCATTGAAAGAGAAGTTAAAAGTTAGTGAGGACCAATAAAGAGTGAATAGTATCATCCATGATTTTTTTATCAAGGTGATGAAGGTGATCACATAGGTCATTGGACCTAATAAGCCTAGAAGAGGTAGAATGAGTGAGTTTGTTCAAAAGACTTGCAAGAGGTGTGTGTATGTGAGAGTTGTGGAGTGAAGGAGAGGGAGAGTGTTTATTATATTATTTGATGATAATATCATATTTAGGACTATGTTTATGACTTATGGGTCATGTTTTTTATGTTATAATAATGTTCTTGTAGGCTGAGGATGAGAAAAGAGGTCTAGGGTGATCCAAAAGGATGTTTTGGATGATTTGAGTGTGCATAGTTGAAGACAATTGATATAATTTGTATCTCCATCAGATTGGTAAGAAATCAATGTTAATGAGATTTTGTGTTCATATGTGTTATTTTGGATGCTCAACATTTAGAGGGTTATAGCCTCCTTTCAAGGTGAAGCTTGATAAAATTCTAGTTGTTGTGGTTGCTCAGCTAGACAAGTGTTGTAGCACCTTGTGGGATTGTAGTCTCACTAAATAGGGGATGGTAGTTCCTTGATCAATTATATCTGGTCTAAATTGGTTATTTTTATTATATGATAGTAATCCAATTATAAGTTCCAGTGGGTTTTCTCCCCTAAGAGGATTTCCCACATATGTCATGTGGTATGTGCTTGATCTTGCATTATTTCTCTTATTCATTGCTATGAATGATATGTATGCTTCATGAAATCTTGTGATAATTTATTAAGAGTTTAAAAGGATTGAAATTGAAGTTAGATTATCTAGGTTCACTAATTCACCCCCCCCTCTCAGTGATTGTACCTCTAATAGTCAACACATACAAATAATGATATTAGATATAATCAACTATAATACAAATAATTATTGAAAAATATTAGGTACAATAATAAAATACTGACACATCTATCCAATACAATCATTATCATCATACATTGACATTTCATGGGATTTATTTCACTGGTTAGTATCATTATAACTTTGGATAGTTCCATTAAAGGTATGATGGTAGTGACCTAAGAGGGTCAGTATTATCATCCTTCTAAATTGTTCAAAAAATACCTAAATATGACTAATTTTTTTAATATATATATTTAAAATGCAAAAAATTGATCAAAAATTCAAAAAAACTACATAATAGGTATAGACACCCAAATTTGGCAAAAGCCTTATCTTACAATGTCTTTTAGCCACTTTGCTTATATGGGTCCTTAGCCAAGAATTAAGTGATTATTGGTGCATTTATTTTGTGTTTTATATTTTAGTTCATGAATTTGTGGCCCCCTTTTCTCATCCACATTACTTGGGTCATGCTTTAAAAATAAATATCTCTAACCACCTTTTATCATCTTGATGTTTCTATTATTGTAGGTCAATCTTGACTATTTCGGTCAAGATCAACCATTGATCTTGACCCATTTCAGTCAACCTTGATCCTTGATCTTTAAAAATATTTTTTAAACATATTTACTTTATATCCATTTCTTTGGTCCTTTTGATTTTATTTTGGATCTATTTTAGCATGCCACTAGGTTTTTAAATTAATTTAGAAAATATTCCTATATATACATAGTTTTTAGGAGACATTCAAAACACACATTCTTATATTACAAGAGATATACAAAATTACATATTGATTATATAAAATCATTAAAGTTACATGTGAAGTATTAATGACTAAAATTACATTTTGTATGCTTATACCAAGGGTAAACATGAGAAAGAGTGGTTAGGATTACATTCACCATTACACACATACACATTATTAGGAGAACTACATTCATGTTTGATCCTCTTAGGAGGATTAGAAATGTATTGAAGCACTTGGTTGATCAACAAGGATTAACCAATGTCAGTCCAACTCAATTATTTTCACCTGATTCCCTTCATTTGATGTCTCAAGTGTTTGTGAAAGAAACTAGGGTTTGATAATTCAAATTTATGCATATGTGTTTATGGGATTAAGAAGGTAAAAAATTCCATTACAAATACAGATGAAGTTTCATAGAAGAAATTAGAATCTTACACCTAAAACATGAGAACTGACTAGTATAAGGCCATATCAATAATCAATTCCATCTGTTAACAATCAATATCAACCATAAAATATACACTAAATTTCAAAAATGAGAACAATATATTCCATTTCACACATCATTAATGCAGATAACATGCCCATAAAAACTAGGGAAGTGTGATAAATAAATCAATTTTCTCTCTATCCCTCTGTACTTGTTTATTGGGATATTTAAATTTGCATGTTTGAATCATAGTTGTAGATATGTATTTTACATATATTATAAAAATATATAGTTATATTTTATTCTATTAATTTTTACCTAATTAAATGGGTATTATTATATTAATTAAATTTTAGATAAAACATACTGGTGAACCCATATAATTTATTTGAGCATTTCTTATCTTCTTATTTCCAATTTTTTTATCCATCTATGTGGGACTGTGTTTTGGGAATAAGTCTTATCCTCTTCTTTCTTTCCATTTTAGGTTTTGGTAATTTCAAAATGTCTACCTCCATTAAGGACCCTATTATTCCCTATCCTTTTAATTTTCTATTTTCTAGTAATTTTATACCCTACAATTACTCTAATGAATGGAGTAATGAATATTATCATATGCTTAATAATTCTAATGTTATACATGAGGAATATGATTGTGAAGGTGATGTTTATGATTATAATTACGAAGAAGCATATAGTGAGGAAGAGGATGAATATAGTACTTCAAAAATAGAAAATCCTAGCTCCCCTCATTCTCCTTTACACTCTTCTCTTAATCATACATTAGAATAATAGGAATATAATAATGCACATATTCCCATTCCTCATATGTTACATGAGCTAAAATTTAAATGATACTTATTTGAGAATAAATCTCATTATCTTCATAGTTTTCTAATAAACTACATACCATTAAGAGTTATAATATACAAAAATATAAGAATAATGAACAATTCCTAAATCAAAGTAATGACAACATTAATCTTACATGTATAGATAATGCAAATGATAAAAAAATAGAATGTGATTCTCCTTTCTCTCTCTAGACAATGAAAATAATATAAAATTAGAATGTTCTCTCTCTAAACAATAAAAATGATACAAAAATAGATTGTGATTCTCCTTTTCTCTCTCCAAACAACGTAAATAATACAAAAGTAATATGTGACTATCATTTTCTCTCTAGAAATAAAATGTGTTACATCTCTCTTTAGAAACATAAACAAATGTACATGAACATAATATTTCCTTATCTCTTTCAAAAAAATAATGTGATATTTAAATTTTAAATGAAAATTTTAATGGCATTCAAAATGATTCAATTTCTTTTCCTTTTTTACAAACTTCAAGTGATACAAATAATACAATATGCAATGTTTCCAAAGTATGCAATGATGTTGTCTTAGAATATAATCCAATAAAATTCAATGATAGTAATGATGATTCCATCATACTTATGTTTCAAGTACATGATAAATTATAACCTATGAGTACACCTTTCTAGAATACTATTATTCTTGCTTCCATATTGTGTCCATGATGCATGTTGTATAAGAACTTAAAAATAAAGTGTTGGCTTTCAATTTTTAGTTTTGATCATGACATTCTAATATTCAAAATAATATCATTAAATATCAAGATCTTACACAAACCATGTTCGAATATCCATACCTAAAAGAGTTTTTCATGCCTATGATTCCTTTATTTGATAGTTGTGGAGATCCTATTAACCATTTAACATAAAAAAAATATGCTCTTTTGGCCATTTAGCCAAGGATGAACACATACTATTAAAACATTTACATACGAGTCTAACATGATATGTTTGGGATTGGTTCTATAATATTTCTAATGATTTTTTATCTACCTTTAAAATATTGGAAGAAATATTTTTATAAGATTATCACAATCATTAAATGCCTAAATTAACATTGGAATATTTACAAGGCTTAAAACAAGGTCATGATGAGTGCATTGGTGATTAAATTTTATGATTCAAGATTGATTTACACCCCTTAACATATCAAACCTTATATTTGAAATTACAATTTATATTTAGTAAGGGTATTCTTTCTCCACTTAGACAAAGAGCATCAGATAATTGTTACACTTCTTTCAACAAATTATATATAGATATGAATTGCTTTATGTAGACATTGAAATTTAATTAATAAATTCTTTAAAATGTTTTTTATTAACATATTTATCTTTCTTGGTCAATTTACCATTTCGATAACCCACAATCTATAAAAAATTCTATAATGTCTCATAATTAATCTACATATCTCCTAGACTTTAGTATTTTATCTCTATTCATACCTATTTATCATATACTTCATTATCACTTTGGTTTTATAAGCCTTTGTTCCTATTGAACAAGAGCATACTCAACAGATAAGGGTACACTATGTCCTTATCTAGTAGTATGACTTTGTCCATAATATTCTAATGGTCATCTTTTCAAAATAACACACTTCATAATGAATTTCCCATGTAACCCAATAGGTCAATTAGTAATATTAAAAATATTCTCTTTTAAAATCACATCAAGGGTCACACTTAAACCTAAATATCTCTCATAGATAAAATCATCTCTTTTATGATTTGAAAAGCATATATCTTACGAGGAAAGAGTACTATTATAATTTTTATATAATACCATAGTCTTTTTCCAAGTCTAACATTATTTTATTATAGGTTAAGGACATTATTTTTCAAGCATTCTAATCAAAAAAATTCTAGTTCCATTCACATTATTTTTCTTAAAGGGATTACTACATTGGCTTGAGGCCTTAAGGCTATGTAAGCAACACTAAGTCAACAAGGGGTTTTATGAGGATAGCTCGACTATTCCCATAGCTCAAAAAATTTACCCATTTTGCATTTGATCTATTTTATGTCCTTGTGTTGGACTAGGGCATCAATTTTATAGGTCTACTATGCGTCAAAATGAGTTTCATAGAGAAATAGGTCACCTATAAACAAAGGTGAATAATCCAACATATTTAGATCCAATGCATATTTTGTCTAGACAAAGCCATAAAAATAGACAACAATACACTAAAACCTTGTTCACCTTTTGTAGCCTTGTCCTAGTATACATTGGACCATTATTTTTTGATGAATCACTATATTTAGGTTATTTAAATTAGTCATGGCTCACTAAAAATTGTCACAATCTAAATTTATTTGTTTGGAAGGATAATTCTTTAACCCTATCCCTGGTTTCTATTCTTAGTAATTTAAAACTTTTGTAAATTCTATGGTATTTGTATTTAATGTGTTATGTCTTATTTAAATTCCTATATCATATTTTAATAGTCTATATTTTAAATTGTAGTTAATTTCAATTCATTATTAATTCTAATTTAAAAAATTTAGTGAACTTGTATTTCATTTTAAACATTGATTATTGTCTATTGAATTTTAGCTTAGGGTTTCAGTTTAATTATGTAAATTATTGACATTAAATGAATATAGTCCTAAACCTTGTATATTATCTATAACATAATGATTCAAATTTTTTGACCTTGGAGTAATCTAACAATGAAATTTATTGTCTTATCACTTCAAATAAATACTGACATAGAGGCTCTTTCTTTCGACTTCAAGTTGAATTTTTTTTGTTTTCTTATTCAAAAATATTTTGATTTTCTTTTCACTTTATTTTTCATTTGATTTTTTTTTTAGACTATGTTATGAACTTTTTAAAATTAATTATCTACTATCATGAAGAGATATGTGTTGTTTTATTTACATACATCATGTTGTGGGGGGTTATACTATAATACTCATAGCCATAGTACATAGGTAAACATAGAATTTAGTTTCCACGTGCCTCATGATATATTATAAATATAGAGGATCCCCTAATTTATACCAATATAAATCCACTTTTATCAATCTAATTTTTTGTGCACCTCAGAGTAACATATCATCTAAGGAAGTTAACCTCAACTTACCCTTGAAACCTAGGTTAGTGGGATACAATAATGGTTCTATCTCTATAGTTATTGCTCTTAAAAATTAGGCTAACACTAATCAACTAACAATCAAATATATGTAAGATCCTACAAATCATTTAAACCCTTACCTAGATTACCCTTTATCCTTGATTTTTGCTTGCATTATATTCTTAATATATATTCCTTGATTCATCTTGATTACATAGTCATAATTCTATTAATTCATTATATAAACTAGATCACATGTTTGTTTTTTTTTTTTTTTTGACATTGTAATGAGTTTAACAAATGTATCTCTCCATCATATATTACATCAAATTATGGAATTTATTGTTACTTGTCATATTTAATTTCAATATGTTAGTCATTATGTATAAACATGGTTAACAAATGAATTTAATCAAGAAAATCAATCACACCTTAAGGAATCTTACTTTATATTTACTTCCTATTGTGCTCATATTTACTCTTATTATTATTTTCTTAAACCCCTCCCTTTATATGAGTTAGGTCTAGGAAAATATACAATTATTTAGAGATAATAACTCTCATTTAATTCAACCAATATTGGAAGTACATGCCTTAGTTATAATGAAAACTCTACCCCTTGTAGACAAAGTCAAGATATCCCATCTCATAAGATCATACACTTTGCTTCCATTAATTATTATAATATTCAATTTGAGTTGATTATTATCAAAATTAGACATCAAAGATCATGTAATCAACCTTTTTTACTTCCTTATACTTTCCATTAATCTACCCCTATTATAATTCTTCCCATACCCATTATTTGTCCACAACTTATCTTAGGCTCTAAAATTCATGATATTTAAACTAGACAAGGATGACCTCCATTAGGTACCCAACTACAAGCACATATTATCAATATTCCTCCTCCACCTTCACCACAAAATTCAAGACAAGACACCCAACCCAAAGGGTATGATCTCATTTAAAAATTATGTAATACATCAACCAAGATTTCTATTCTAGAATAATTTCAAAGTGTACTGAATTATAAGGATATATTATATACAATGTTGTGAGATATTATTATTCCCATGGACACACAAGAAACATAATTACTTCTAATATGAACATAATCAAAGATATTGATAGTACTATTTATTTTGATAAATAATATTTACTTCCATAACACATTATTGACTAGAATATCCCACTATTTATTCATATACAAATTCATGAAATTTTGATTAAGAGAGTGATAGTTGATAGTAGTTATGAAATAAATATTTTCAATTATAAATTAACTCAACAATTGGTTTCATAAGATCAATATTATGAAAATTGAACAACCTATACATAAATTTGATAATATTCCAACATCAGTAATGGGAATTATCACATTCAATATCCTAGTAGGTCCTAAAATGGTCTCCAATGTCTTTCAAGTTGTGGAGGCTCAGTTACAATATATTTTTCTATTAGGATATCCTTGAATCCATGCCATAGGATCTATAACTTATACATTTCATAGGTGTATTTATTTTATACATTATTCACATGAGTATATAATTCTAGTTGATAATACACTTTTTCAATATTTTAAAGTCTCATAATCAAATAAGGGTTCCTTCATAGCATTCGAAAACCAGTTACAATTACAAAAATGCATACTTATGAGGTGGGAAACTAAAATAAATTGTTTGATAGTGAAAATAATTATCCAAATTTTCAATGCATATAGGAACCTATCCATGAAATCTTACCACAAGAATACATCTTGACACATCTTAAAGAGCCTATCAAAACATAAAAAATACAGAGGTACCTTTGATAGACCCCACAAAGTCCATTAAAAGTTACCGTTATTAGTCAATATAGAATATTCTTATTGAAAAATATAATATTACTATAGTAGTGATGATGAAACTACATAGGAATTAATAGATGAGAAAATGTACAAATTATCATTTAATCCTATTGATGAAGATGAAAACTTGTCTCATTATTTATTTACAACAATTAGAGTAAGTGAATACATGGATATGTCTCATCTACAAGATAATATTAAAGTAGTAATTTATGAACAAAAAATAGTTGCAACACCATCTCACAAAGAATTTCACACTCTATCTATTCAAGAACTTATAATCATATAGTGGTTACAACTTTAAAGGAGAACAAAATTAAAATCCAATAGAACATTGATAAGCATATCTCATCAGAAGGATTTAATGAAAATGTGGCACATATGACAAAATATAAAGAATATAAAAGTGTTAAACATAGGAATCCTATTTGAATATGTGTGGTTTTAGATGATAAGGTAGTTACATAAACTCTTTATACATGTAATCCATGGGAACTTTATTCTAACCAAATAATTAGTTAACATACTTGCCTAGACCCTGATTGTACATGGACTATTTTATCCTTACTTTTGTTGCTTATTATTCTAAACCTAATCATTTTTTTATCCATTGTATATATTTTCATCTTGGGGAACTTTCTCCCATGTATTTTTTAACCTAATTCAAATAATCTAAATTAACTATCTTACCAAGATTTCACTGCACATCCTTCATGATAACTTATTTGATCATTGTTACACATCTATACATGCCTTATCTCTCATTTGTGCTTTAGTGTTTATACTTATCTACATTCACATGATATTACATCCATTCTTACCATATATGAAACATACACACATATATTGGGGGCACCTTACTTCCCTTCCTTCTTAGCATGTTTTGATTTAGCTCTTTATTGAGGGTTGCTCGAATCTCACCTTCCTTCCATTTTAAAAATTTTCTGCTCACTATGTCTTTCCAAGATATTTAAAATTTAATTTTTACATGATTTAATTTTAAAATATGGAAAAATAATAAAATATTTAGATATTCTAAAAAATTAGGAAAACATCAAAATATTTTCAAATCAAAACTAGTAATTTAGGCATACTTTCATATTGTTGGATTACATATTTTTCATATACCATCTATTTTTTTGTTCAATATATAACAAATTTCATTAAATTTTCAATACATAATGTTTATCACAAGTTATTTGAGTGTGAAATAGGACACATTCCAATATAAATAGAAATTATTCATTCATATAATAAGTTGTCTCTATTGAAAAAACATTACATACAATCAATCCCCCCATCTTTTACTATGGTTCTGTCTTTATGTATTTTACATTTCTATTCCCAATTGAAATACAATCACAAGGACTTATTTTATATTTTTTCATAATAAACTATATAATATACATAGATATCAATCATATCTCAAGCTTAGGTCATACTTTTCCATGGTTTTGATTTTGGGTTAGTCTTATACCCCATAACCTTGCTCAGTTGGAGGCATCTCATTGTTCTATACAAAAAAATCTTAGAGGTTTTATTTATCCAAAACCTCTTTTCCATGTTCAGATATAACTATAATATATGTCTCTTTTTCACTCATAATTTACAAATATCATGTTGAATATGCTATTTTATAAACATGAACATAGACACATATGATAGAAAATATTATACTTTCAGTTTTCTATGCTTCTTTGATTACATAACATGCTTCAACTTTTTTGATTTTTTGTATGAAATACTTGGACTTATGTATGTTCACCATAAACCATATTTATTATAATGAATCATCATTCCTTGTGTGTGTGTCCATTTTATTTCTATGTTTGTGTGACATTCACATGTTCCTTGTAGTCAACCTTTGAGCCATATGTGTGACATTTATGCAAGTTTTATAACTATATGTGATGTCTTACATGTCTATTGTATGTGTCATTTGTTCTTTATTTCATGAAATTATGTGACTTTTCTTACATTTTCATTACTTACTACTATGGTTCCATGATGCTTATCATGCACAACTATGTATCTAATTACATACATCTATGTTGCCATGATATGTATCATGTACATAGTAATTATTTTAATTAATGATTTATATATTTAACATAATTATTATAATACATACACACTAATTACATGTTATCTACATTATTCATACAACACTTCAATGTTACATTAAATTAAGGTGATGCAATTAAATATACAAACTTTTCATATTATTCAATGTTACATATTTTAGATTCTAATACAATTCAAATATTCACATGCTATTACTTGATTACATATTTCATAAATTCTCTCACTTTTTATTTTGGGACAAGTGATTTCTAATAAATTTATCTCATATAGAAATTAGGGAATCATAATGGGATTATATCCAATATTTCATAAGAAATACATTTCAAATTTGATAGTTTTCAATATGTAAAATTAGAATTTTATGATTTTGGGGGCATTCAACTTGATTATACACTCCACTCTTATAGCTACTTGAGTAGATATACACTTTTGAAAAGATAGTTACAAGGTTTTATTTTTTTTCAAAAGTTCAAATTATCACTATACATAGCACATGGGGCATGATATACATTCATGTCCATGCTAATTCTTTACAAAATTTAGCTTTATATTTTCAAGTATCAAAGTTTTAAGAATTTACAATTTAAATCTAGATTTATCTACAACTATGTGATTCATCTATTTCAAGGGGATAATGTTTGATCTTAATGACACTCCACATATTGGTTTCACTTTATCAAACCATTTAATGGTCCCCACCTTTTCTTTTCAATTCAACAAGTGAGCCACATTTAAGCTTAGTGATGATCCATGTCTTGGTTGCACTTTACCAAACCACTTTATTGTTTCTAAATTATTCAAAGTCACTACATAAAACTTTATGAGGGCTTCAAAAAATACTATTTACAAATCAATAACCTTTACCATTTCTTTAAATTTAGACTTGATCACTCTCAATTTACGACAAGTTCAACACTTCTCCACAGGCCTCAACAAGTGGGTATGCACATATCTATGATAAAGACAAAGTGTGTATACACACTTAGGTATCACATTTAATTTCCTATAGTAACATTATGCATAAGTATAATAGGGTGGATGTAGACAATGAAATTTAGTCAATAAATTATAGACAATGCTTATTATTAACATCTTTACCTTGTTTAGTCAATTTGTCATTCCAATAACCCATAATCTCTAAGAAAGCCTTCAAAGTCTCAAAATTACTGTACATATCTCATATAATTCCCTATTTTATCTATATTCATACATATTTAAAATGTAATTCACTATCACATTATTTTTATAAGCTTTTATTCCTATTGTATAAGAGTAAGCTAGGCAGATAAAGGCACTTGTAGCCTTGTCTAGTAATGTGGCCTTGTCCACAATGATCTAACTATCATATTTTCAAAATGACATGATTCATAACATCTTTTCCACACAAAACAATAGGTTGGTTATAAAAAATATTCAAAATATTATCCTATAAAATCAAATCAAGGGTCACACTTGAACCTAATTATCTCTCATAAACAAAGGTGTCTCTTTTATGATTTCAAAAGCATATATCTTATGAGTAAAACTACTATTAAAATTATGATATAACACCATAGTCCTTGGAAAATTATAACATTATTTTATTTTTATTTAAGGGAATAATTTTTTAATCATTCTAATTAAAAAAATTCTAGCTGTATTCACATGATCTTCCATAAAGCAAGAACTACATTGGCATGATACCTTCAGACTATATAGGAAACACTCAATCAACAAGGGGTTTTATAAGGATAGCTTAACCATTCCCATATACATAATTTTACCCTCTTTTATATATCATATATTTTATGTGTTTGTGTATTACTAGGTATTAAAACATGTCACCTACAGACAGAGGCAAACAAGCCAAAATTTTCAAATCCAATAAATAGTTTATTTAGATAAAGTTGTAGTAGAAAAAACATTTTGCTAAGACCTTGTATGTGTAGAACAAGAATAAAAATAAGGTTAGATCATTTTTAGTGAAATGAAATCAAAAATAACTTAAATATCATAACATTTTAAGCCTATCCACTAGGATTGGGCAAAGATCAAATAAGAGGTGAATCAAGTAGAAAGCAAAAAAAAATGTTATACCTTCCTTGGAGACTCCTTTTCTTGCCATTTTGAAGAGGATTGTGTTCAAATTTAGACCAGATATATTTTTCAATATCAAATCCATGTGTGAGAATAATCTCCCTTTGTCTACTTGATGTCTTTGAGAATTAGTTTGAGAAGAAAATTGAAGCTAAAGTATAATTTTGGCATAGTAAGTTTAGTTAAAGAGAGCTTTCTAAAATGGAAGGTGAACCCTTATATTTATATCCTTTTGGGATAATTTTTAATTATCCATATCATCTCCAAATGGAGGGTGGATAATATACCCTCAAATTCATGATTTCACACACAAAGCGTGGAAGAAACTCCATTTAAGACCTTTTTGGAGTGTGGAAGGAATTTTGAAAGAAAAGTTCAATGATTAATCCTCTTAGATTGTGTCATAGGTAATGTAAGAGAGGAGTGTGTAAGAGGATATGTAAGAGGTGTAAGAGAGTATGTAAGTGTCCATATCATAAGCCACATTACTTTCACTCCACTCCATATTCCATTAACTTTTAAAATGATGTCACTAATGTGAGGTAATAATGCAATTTTGTGGATTTAGAAAATATATAATTTCATATCCATGGAATTTTCCATTATAAGAAGATTATATTGATTAATTAGGATTAATCAATAATTATAAGAGTAGTGGATTTTTTCAATGTTCTTCTATCAATCAAATATTCATTTAATTATCCTATAATAACAATTTCAAAGGACCAAATTGATTTTGGATGCTAATGTTAAATTAAATATTTTGACACAATGTATTACCCCAATTATGGATGTGTCATTTCAAATTTAGATTAAATCAGTAATTGTGTGAATAATTATCTTAACTAATAATTCTAGCTAGATTTATGTGTTATTGCAACAATTTGTTCTAATTTCAATTGAAGCACATAAGTGATGAAAATCAAGTATCTATATTTTTCCACTATTCAAGAAGGTATTTCATGACAAATAAATTAATGTGTTTAAAAATAATGATAAATTCATTAAGAAGTTGAAAATTAGGTGAAAAAATAATTAGTGATCCATGATACCCACTCAAGAGGGCATGCAAGGATGAAAGACATGGATGGGATCTCAAATATGAGAGGAAAAAACAAGGAGTGGAACATTAAACCATGGATGAGATTAGTCCAAATGAGATAATGCTTTCACATTTTGATAACCACTAATGTTAGAGAATAAAATTACTGGCCCCAAAGAGGGGGAATTGGGAAGGATGCATCTCAAGATAAGCGTCACACTTTTATTGGCCCAAAATAGGGAAAAATCTATGGGTTTTGAATTTATAATAAAGATGGACTGATTGACTAATAAGTTTCATTGATCAGTCTAAATGAATTTCCCCAATAGGGTAGTTTTCATCATTGATTTATATAAATGGTTTGCCGTACTAGGGTGGATTTGATCATTGATAATTATAAATGGTTGGTTGAGTCTCATTTATTGTAAAAAAAAGGGTAATATGTCTTAGCATGAGATATTGATATTGATATTGATGTATCATGAGTAGCAATTAACATAGTCATTTTTCTCAGTTGATTATGTTTAGATTAGTAGACAAGGAGATTTATTATTGTAACATTACTATTCATACCTCTAATACTTATTTTTGTTTTTACATTTAACATTACACACCATAATTATACAGGAATTATGATGACACTAGATGCTATAAACATAAGAAATCGATTTAAATGAATATGTAAACAACCTAGTATCAAGATATTGAGAAACAAGACCTAAGTGTAAAACATAATGTAATAAACCAAAAGGTAATCAAGAAAGAAAGCACATACGAACATATACTAAACAATTAACTAATTAACCATTGGTGTGTGTGTGTGTGTGTGTGTGTGTGTGTGTGTGTGTGTGTGTGTGTGTGTGTGTGTGTGTGTGTGTGTGTGTGTGTGTGTGTGTGTGTGTGATCATAAGGCATTACTCTTAAGAACTAGCCCAAGGGAAAGAGATATGTCAGAGGTAGAATTTTGATAATGTTGGGATGAGGGGAATAAAATAAGAGAAAGGAAATGGTCAAGATGACCTAAGATTCATCATGCATCTAAAAACTACATACATAGTCCATGTAGACTTTAGGCCAAATTTAATTCTTTTGAGAAATAGGATACGAAGAATGGGAATGTTAAGATATAAGAAGTAATTGATATAAGAAAAGGTAATGGGCTCCCAAAAAGGCAAAATTTTGCAAATTATTAGCTCAAAAAATGGTGAGATAGTTGAATGATGTGAGTAGTTGAGTTGACCTAAGATTCCCCATTCATCCAAGTGCTACTTGTATAGTTCATGCAGACATCAGGATGATGTAGATTTCTCAAGAAACATGATAAGAAGAATGTGAATGTTAATAGATAAGAATTAATTGATATAATAAAATGGAATGGACTTGTAAAATTATGAGAGCATGTAAATGATTAGATTGTAAAATAGTGAGAGCATTGAATGGTAAGAGTGGTTGAGCTGACCTGAGATGACCCATACATCTAAGTGCTACCTACATAATCCATGTAGACCTCAAGTTGATGTAGTTATCCCAAAAATGGGAGGATAATATAGAAATGACACTATGAATTATTATGGCAAGATAAGAATTTCCCACCCAATAAAATAAGGCCACTTAGAGAAAGACCAAGGGAAACTCCTTAAACATGATGACAAACTATACAAAAGGTTTTGTAACCTTATATATCTCATGGAGATTTTAATCATGTTTTCTAAATTTTATATTTTTTAATAAGTTCTCAAGTGTTTAGAGATTTTTCCAGCTTTATATCTATTTTGGATATTTTAGACCCTTTTTCAAAAAATAGGGTATTTATAGGAATAGTTGACAAGTAGGATGCACAAAGGGATATAAAAAATGTACAAGAGTACCATCTAGAAAAGGAAAAAATAACCTTGGGTAGGGGTTCAAATGAATTACTCATAAAATAGTAAGAATGTGGCTTGAAATAATCATAAAAAAGTGAGAGTGTGGTTTGAAATGATCATAAATTAATGAGATCATGGCTTAAAATGTGATAGCATGGCTTAAAATGCTTTTAAAATTGTAATATTTTGTCTTAAAAAGCTCACAAAATGGTGAGAACATGGAAATGGGGTGATCAAGCTAACCTCAAAAAATGAGCACTACCTACATAGTCTAAATATACATTAAGTCATTGTAGTTCAACCTATAATGAGATATACTACAAATCAATAATAGATTGAGGTAAGAAAATCTTTTATGCTTTATTTACTTGAACATTTTCTATGAGGACCCCTTCTTAGGGGCATGATATATTACCTTCCCTTCCTCTCTTTTCTAATTATGTCAATCCATCCTTTTCCCCCATCTTATTAACATATTGATCTTCATTCTAGTTTATAGGTATAACAAACAAATTCAAATTCCATTTTCAAAGGAAGATTTAATAGATAATTTAAATTTGGTCATCATCATCACATCCTTCCAAGTAGTATCTCAGAGCACTTTTACATGGTTTTTCTGCATGGTGGTCCATGAAATTGCATCTTTCAACTTTTTCCAAATCTTATACCATTAACCCCACTTGCTTGAGATGCATAATATTCATGGGCTCATCTAGCTCTTGGTCATATGGTGTATCCAACATGTATGCTTTAGATCCATAGCTAACTATAATAATGAATGGCCCTAGCCAATTAGGCTCAAATTTTCCCTTCTTTTCATGTGTCACATTGGTATTTTTATGATTATCTTTTTGTACAAGATCACCAAATGTAAACTCTATGGTTTGATGTGTTTGCTATAGTTATGGTGTAACATGTTCTGATATGCTTGTATATTATTCAAGGTGGCTATCCAATTTTCATCAAATAGCTCTAGTTATTACAATTGAGCTACCCTATACTCCTCATCATCAATGATATGCTACAATGAAATGTGCAAGGAAGGAAACTTGATCTTAATCCAGGGACTAGTATGATATGTTTATGTTGGTTACTTATGATTTCACTTATGCACTTCCTTGAGTTACTATTATCTTTATTTATTAAGCATTTTAATATGTTCCATTGTTTGTGGCCCCTTTGCCTCTTTTTACCTCTTTGACATTTGAATATGTCATTACTTGTTGTATGTTGATGTTTGAATATGTCATTTATTTCTTCCTAGACATTTTAATAAGTCATGTCCCTTAGATTTTGTGGAATTTTAACATGCCCCTTATTTACGGTCTCCTTAGACCATTACCTTTTTATCTTATTTTTGACTGCTCTTGTATGTGTGTTTGGTTGGTTATTGAGCTTGTATTTTTACTATCTAGATGTTTCCATGATATTTATCATGCATCTTAGGCCTTAATGTGACCACATTCTATGTGCTTCAATGATACATTTACCTAAATAGGCTCCTTCTATATGATACATGGTTCGTTCATAGTTATATGGTTATCTTATCCTATTGAGGTGAGTTAACTACTAGTTTCTATCTTCCCTCGCCTCAAGGGGAGTATGTCATAGAGGCATGGTTTCCACATATTCATAATTTTAGATCCAATGGGAACATGTTTTAAAAACATGTTTTCCACATTTATTTATTATGTAACATACCCAAATTATAGTGGGGTCATGTTTTAAAAACATGTTTTTCATATTGATACATCTATCAATTTTTATATTTATCCATATATAATGGGGGAATATTTTAAAAACATGTTCTCCACACTTACACAGTTTCAGATTGGCCAAAATTCACATTTATATGATTTAGATACACATTTATGGTATAATTTTATACATTAGTACCATTATTATACTTAGTTTTAGCATGAGCCATATATAAGGTGCATATGATATGCAATATTCACCTAATATTGTAAAATCAAATCAGTTTTAGATTCAAAACACTTTCAGGGATTGTCATCACCCACCAAGTTGGACTTTTATGGACTATATTAAGCCAATATACTCTATTATTTGGTTCACTTTTGGTATGGTTGATGTGATTTTATCACTTAATCTTACCAATTTTATAGGTTGGAATTGATTGCATCATCCAATTTCACTAGATATATAGTATGGGTTGACTTTTTTGACTCATGCTCACCAAGTTATATGTATGATTAGGTTACATGGTTGAGCTAATCTCAACTATTGAGTGGAAACTCATCTTTCTTCCAAGGTTGGGGGCATGTTTCCTCCAATCTCTCTCTCTCTATTTATTTATATATATGCACTTTCTAGATTTTATATTTGTCCTATCTCGATTTCAGTGATTCATAGTGATATATATTTCAAGTTAAATTATCAAAAGGTAATACAATTACATTGATACACAAGTTCACTCATAAACCTTACTCTCTTTAAATTATAATCATTTCAATACATTTAATTTTAGATTATATGAACTAATTATAGACTATAACATGTTCTTGGTTATAATTTAGTCACCAAAAAAATAGTCAAGTTGAACTCAAAAAAAGGCAAGGTATGTTATACACATCTAGGTATGTATTCCTTTCCTTTAGACTAGTAATTTCATTACTAGATTAAATGGGGGGAATAATTTAGATGATATATATTAATTATGTAGCACTTCACTCTTATACACTTGGCAAACTCTGACCTTGACTATACCTCTTAGTTCTAGACCTTATGCTTATATAAGTCTTACATCAATTATCTCTATGTGATCATTGCTCATATTTTAGTCTAACCAATATCATTTTGATGACTTATACATTCTATATTTCTTATAATTCATTTAACCTACTTATTATCCATCCTTACAACTTTAAGACCTGTACCTATTTTCCTACTCTCTAGACACTTACATCCCAATAAAACACCTACGTTGATGCAAGTGTCTAGTTCCCTAAATCCATCCAATTTTAAAATGACATGTATTTCTATGCTTGGTCTATGTGCTTTAATGTGAGATATTCTACAAATGGATTGGTATAAATACATTATCAACCCTCAATCATTCCTCACCTAGCACAAACCTAGAAAAGACCTAACATTGATATCAAATAGCATTCAAGTGAACAAAGAATTTTACTATTATCTCCTATTTTCATATCAATCATATAAATAACACATATACAAGTCTAAATTAATGAAGGATTAACCCAAGAGTTTGATTTTCCATGTTACAAGATAGGTCATTATTGTATTTGCTTTCCACACATTGAATCTATATACACACACAAGCCAACATGTAAGGGAGAACTACATAAGTCTAAGGTCCTCTTTAGACTATTCATTATGTAGACAGTGCTCATTGATAGAGGGATATTTTGGATAGCTCAATACCATGTACCAACTAACCCATTTTTCCCATAGGCATTATGAATATGAAGAATTAGGGCTTTTCTATTTGATAAGGAGTGATAGTGCATGATCCAAATTTGAATGTACTAGAGTAAAGGTGAAATAGAACCTAGAAGAATCTAGGTGTTTGTATCTAGTTTTAATAGGTATTCCATACTAAACATCTACATCTAATCTAGATAGTAGTATTGATGAAACTACCCCAAGCTAATGCAAGTGTCTATAACTAAAAATGCACATAATCTAGAATTTGGTGACTATTCTACAATCTTTTTCTAGTATGTTTCCTTCCTATTCTATATCCAAATCTATATTAGCAACAAAACCAAATAATTACCTTATATTCATTATCATTACAATATCTAACATAATTATACTTTCTACTTTGAACATATCTCAACATTTAATTTAGAATATTATTTATCTGAGTTTTTAAATTAATGGGCCTACTATAGATCTATTTATCACCTTTGTCTTTATTCATTTCTATATTATTAATTCTATCTATCCTTATAAGATCAATATTTAAATTTAGATTTAAATAGTTATGAATAAACTTAGATAATGGAAGGTATTCCTCCCATTTGTATTGTTGATCTATGCAATACATCATTAAAAGGCCTTTCAAGCCCTAATTTACCCTTTATGTTTGCCCATCATTTTTTAGATGATATGTTGTACCAAAGTTTAATTATGTACCCAAAGTTGTATTAATATTTTTCCAAAACCTTGAGGTCATATTGGCATCTCCATCAAAAATTATTTTCTATGGAAACCCATGCAATCTATAAATAAAAATCACAAATATTTTTTAGTGCTGGTACATTATCATTCAAATTGCCTAGAATAAAGTGTGCCACCTTAGTGAGTTTATCAACAACCACCAAAATTATATCATATTGATTTCTTGACATGTCCAACCCTTGGACAAAGTCCATATTGATGACTTTCCACTTCCATTCCAGAATGTCATGTGGGTGAATAACAAGATGCACATGTTTAACCTCAACTCATTGACATTTCAAGCATATTGAAACAAAATTAGTTTTCTCTCTTAATGTATTTCTATAAATACATAATTTTTAGCTTTTATATGAGCTTGGTTACACCTAGATAACCATAATAAGGAGCATTATGCAACTCCTTAAGTATGGCCACCCTCAATTATCTCTATTTGGCACATAGATTTTTACATTGAATATAAGCCCATCATTTTAAAAATTAAAACCCTTATATATGTGGTATTGAGTATCTTCTATTAGGGTCTTCTTGAATATTTTAAAGAATTCAGCTCTTGGTGATAACTTTAAGACTTGATCTAGGAAGGTACTCCTAATAGTATCCATTATTGTTATGTACCTTCCTATGTCTAAGAACATCTACGACCCTATTCTCCTTTCCCTTTATGTAGATTATGTCAAAATTATAATCTAAAAAAATCCCTAACAAATGCCTTTGTCAAACATTCAAATTGGGTTGGGTGAAGATATACTTGAGCCTCAAATTCTCTTTTTTGAGCTCAATCAGTTTACCCAAAAAATAATGCCTATATACATATAAGGCATGCACTCTTGCATCCAATTCCAAGTCATGAAAAACATAATTAGCCTCATAAGGCTTCAATTTCCTAGACTTGTATGTAACTATAAAGCCTTCTTGCATTAATACTCCACCTAAACCATCCCCTAAAGCATCTATTATCACAATAAACTAACCATATAGATTTATACTTGTAAAACTAGTGTAGAGGTAAGCCTCTCTTTCAATTTTTGAAAGGATTTTTCACACTTCATTCCATAAAAATGTTTCTCTTTTCATTAAAAGGAAGTGATTATGTTAGATATTTTTGATAAATTTGGTACAAATTTTATATAGTGCCATGTTAAACCATAAAACTATGCTCCTTATGGATGTTCTTGGTTGTTGGCCATTCCATGATGGTTATAATCTTTATTAGATCTATAAAAATTTCTTATGTAGAAATAATATGACCCAAATATTGTACCTTTATTTGAAATAAAGCACATTTTGATAGCTTTCCAAATAGTTTATGATTTTGTAAGATTTTCAAAATGAGACACAAATGCTCAATATGTTCTTCTTCAGTCTTGGAATAGATCAAAATGTCAAATAAAAAAATCACAAAGTGATCAAAGTAATCCATATACAAACTATTCATGAGATTCATGAATGTTTTTAGTGCATTCATTAACCCAAAATGGAGTACTATGAACTTAGAGTGCCTATATCTTATCCTTAAGTCTATTTTAGGAATATATTCCTCCTTGATCATTACTTGATGGTATCATTCTCTCATGTCAATATTGAAAAATACCATTGCACCTCACATTTGATTAAAAAAATCATCAATGCAAGGTATGAGATATTTATTCTTGATGGTTTTCTTATTCAACATCATGTAATTTATGTACAAGTGAAGAGTTTCATCCTTCTTCATGAACACCACAAGTGAACCCCATGGTGAAACACTTGGATAAATTGACCCTTTGGCCAACATTTCTTTAATTTGGGCTTTTAACTCAGCTAAATATGTTGTTGTCATTTTTTAGGGAGCCTTAGATTGAGTTTTTGATCCTAGAATGATGTTAATCATAAATTCAAATTATCTTTTTCAAGGCAAACTACATAACTCTTTTGGAAATACATCCTGAAATTATTGTAAAAAGGGATAGTCTTCAAAGGTTGGTTTCTTGGTTTATTTGATTTCATCGACATTGACCAAAGATACCTAACATCCTTTTTGATGTTCCTTATTTAATTGAATCATTTAATTTTTTATTAATTTCAACTATTTATTTTTTCCTAGAATTTGGGTTTGATTTCCCAAATCATCTAAGAAATTAACTTTCTTATATAAATAATTGACCTTTGCCTTGTGCTTACAAATCTAGTTTACTCCTAGTATCACATCATATGACTTTAACAAATCTACAAATAGATCTATTATTGTGGTAAATTTAGGTGGATTCACCTTTGCTTCTATAAGACATTTATCTAACTTGACCATAAATTCATTCTCGTGCATTGTCTAATCATTTTCCATAAAACCAAATTTCCTTGGTAGATTATTTAACATATTAGGAGAGATAAAACATCTAGTTAATCCAATTTTATTAGAATAAAAATAGAATGCCTAAATAAGGTACTTGATATTTTGATGGGAGAGACTTGAAAATCTAATTGATAGTTGTCAACAACTACATGGATTCATTTTTATACTATTCCTTGTTGTGGTGTAGAGGTAGAAGGATTTTTGTACTTCTTTTCTTTTTTCCATTGAGGATAGTCCTTAGCATATTTATCTCCTCCACATGTGAAACACCCACCAAGTGGCCCCTTCCTCTCAATATGATTTCTTCCCTTGAATCCTTCCTTGGAACCATTTCCAAGTTTATTATTCCTAGAGGTATAGTTTAATATTATATTATATCTATTAAACATATTCTTAGAGTTTCTATTATGCTTCCAATTTTTATTTTTAAAATCAATTTTTGACCCACCAAACTTCTTCTAGAACTTATCTCTAACTTCTGCAAGAGATTTTAATATCTACTCTTGCTTGATAGCCTTATTTAAAACCTATTACATGGTACTTGGTCCATGAACATATAATTCACCTAAAATTTTAGGCCTTATCCCCATTATGAACTTCATAATCCTAAAGCATTCATCCTTATAATACTAGGGAACATACTCCAAAAGCTTAGTAAATTGTTCCCAATATTCAGTTATTGGTAATATCCTTTCTTGATATTTTGTAAGTTAATAAATTTCTGATCAAAATATATTTTTGGAAGCCATTAATACCTAAAAAAGATAAAAATTAATGCCAAGTGGTGGTGGTGGAGTCAAGGCCCATTTCTAGTTTTTTATTGGCCTACTAGGTTCCCACTTCACCAGTAAGTTGTTAAGATTCCCAAACTACCTTAGTCACTTTAGAGAAATTTCATATCTTTAAGTACTTATCCATCTTATGGATTCATCCTTTAGATCCATTACCCAACATTTTTCCATCAAACTTGGGTGGGTCTACCTTTTTTATAACACATGCAATCTCTACATCCACTTACACTCTTACGACTTTCTACTCTTCAACATGTTCATGATCTTGATGCACTTCCTAATTAGCCTAATGCTCCTAATTTTATTATTCCTCTCAATTTAATTTCACTCCTTCTCTACATCCACTACTCTATCTCTAGTTTCTATCAAGACTATGAGGATTTGGTCGATCTTTGTAGCTTACTTAGTTGCTAGCTGATTGGAATCCAGTTGATGATCCTAATTCAAAGTTCCTTTAGAAATAGTTTTTTTACATACCATATATTCCTATTAAAATATTAAATATAGGTTTATTTTATTTTAATCATTATTTCCAATCATTTAAACCTTTGCTCTGATACCACATGTTAGAACCTCTCTAGGTTTTAACTACGAAAAAACATGTAACTTTTTTTTATAATTAATTTTTTATGTTTAAAAATGGATCCTAACATCATGTCATAATTATCACACTATATATAAATAAATTTAATATGATGAAATTAAAATTACATAAATAATAAATGCTAATTAATCCACTGATTAGGCATAATAATTCACATAATTACTACCTCATATGAGGAGTACATAGTGCATGAACTATAACTAGATGTTTCAGATCTAATATACCAATAAATATTATTTTAAAATGAACCAAATATGATATGAATTATTTTATCCATAACTAAATGTTATATCCACTATTGTGTTCAATAAATAGATGATGAATATACATTTTTTAACAAATACCAATGTAGATACTAAATAGTACAATATATCTTTATACAATAGCTCATAAATTTATAAAATAGCCATGAGTAATAAGAGAGTTACTCAGTGTTACTTTAGATAGGGAAATCATCATTTGAGTGTTTTTTCTCCAACCATAGATCTATGGTCCCTCGTACACCTCCTCATTAAGAGTGGCCCTTCCCTTCATGGATGGGTAGCTAATGGAAATGAAAAAGAACTCATTTGGAACAATGTAAATACTATCACTATCACATGAAATAATCATACAAAACATAAAAATCATCCTCTATCTACTATGACTTCACAAATACATACAAACTAAATAGTACAATGAATAGACAATGTATACAGTTATAGCAATAATTTGGCTAAAGCTTTTATTATAGTTCATACTTCATATGAAGTCGGGTCTTGTTCACTAGAACCATACTATTTGGTAAATGCATAAAATACATGTTCTTCACACTAACCGATGATGATTGAAATTTGTAAAGGTCTTCTTGCTCATCACTCACCATCCCTTAGCATGAGGTACAATTGATTCATACCAAAATAATTATACCTAGTCCATATAAGGTTCATATAACCATAAAATAACAAAAAATATTTTCAACTTCATGTGTATCTATAATTGGTTTACAAAACATTCTTAACTCATAATAATAACTATGAAATCATCATTATGTTATTAGATTTTGAATAAGATCTAAATTTTGTTACCATACATAGTTTTCCATATAACCATATCTCATTTGCACATTATCAATAACAAATACTAGATAATCTTAATCTATATTGATCAAATCAAGGAATAATACCAATTCCACACCATACAATATAAATTCACCATTTAATGTGATTGTACCATATCTAATATAATTAAATATAAAAAAATCAAATTCTTAATTTTACTAATTTCTATCACATATCCATAACTTGTTCAACTAAATAATTATTCAATTAGTTTCCAACTTAAGGTTAATTCAAAGTAGTGAAATTTGGTTATAATAGGTAAATAAGCCTAAAGGTGGTCATTAACCACCTATAGGTTTGTTTATGGACCAACTCTTGAAAGTAAAGAAATATTATAACTATACACCATAATTTTTGTCTAGAAAAAATATATGCTATTATTACTATCATGTATTAGGGATTAAAAATAAACATGTAAAGATTTAAACATCATGTCCTTATGTAGTTCAAAACATGATAATCATCCATGAAAACTATGTTTCAAAATTAGTTTATATAACTACTAAATCAAACTACAAATTTCATAATAAAAATAATATCCAAGTTATGAATATTGTGCTTCCATACTAGTTTCTACTAAATAATCGTCATTCTACTAATGTCATAATACAGGAATAATCCATCAATAAATGTTATGTTTTTAAAATTGATTTTGATAGATGATAACTAAATCCATGAATACCATATTACACAATAATAATTCATTTACAAAAACCATGATAAAATAAATATTTAAGTCATGAACATTATTGTTTCAAAAGTGGTTATAATGAGTAATAAACAAGCCTTGAATACCACACCACATAGTGGTTTGAAGAATGTTTTATATCCAAAAGAGAAACATATAAAATGGTAAAATAATTTATAAAATAACCATAAATACCACCATATAATGTGTTTTAAACCAATCACATGCAAACTAAATTATGACCATTACAAATGGTTCGTTGTCAACTATACACCACTTTTTGGTTAGTGAAATGTGAACTTATTTAAGTAAAGAGCAACAATAAAATTATGTATCTAAAAAAATGGTTTTGGTAGCCATTGTGTATGCTTGTATTTGGTTTGTTAGTCACCTACAACTATGAACAAATCTTTGTTTCTTTTATAAAACCTACAAATGAATTTATATCTATAAATTAAGGCTTGAAAAGACTAAATACATGCCTGCAAGTGGTTTTTTGACCACTTATAGGTCTATCATGTTCTTTTTTTTTCAAACAAAATAAATTTCAAGAAGTCCTCTATCATTTTACAAAATTCTTCAACAAAGACTTAACTTTGTTCCCATGCATTAATCCACTTAAATGACATCATGAGAACTTGGTCTACTTTTTTAATGCAAAATATAAAGACCCACAAAGTCCATTTTTATTCCAATCCCCCACACAACCAAGTACTCATAAGATTTACTTCTATTTTTTTTATAAAATAAAACCCACAAGATTGCTACTTTATTTAAAACATATTATTTACTCGATGTCCATATTTGACTAGGATTTTCTACTTGATGTGCCATAACAATCAAATCTTGTTTTCAAACCATGCATATTCAATTCTTCAAGAAAATAATAAATTAATTATAGAACTTACTTGAATTTTTGCAAATAATAAAGAATAAATCCCCCTTGAATTCGTTGTCCTCATTTCTCCTCCATTTTCCTCCAAGGTTGTGCCTCTTATTCTTCCATTTTACTCTTTCTAATATGTTTCAAAATATACATTCTAAGGGCATTATCTAGCTATAATTTTGCATTTTGAAACTCTAAATTGCAACACATGTCAACTATTTTCCTTAAATTTCTGCATTATCTCTATACAAGACCCTCTACAACATAATTTCTCCCCAAAATGCCACATCAAAAATAGTTTTCCCCCATTTTATCTCCAAGTAACTCACCTATGCATGAAAAAATGAAAACCTTGCACTCTAATGCATGGTTACCCATATATATATATATATATATATATATATATATATATATATATATATATATATATATATATATATATATATATATATATATATATATATATATATATATATATATATTCTAAAACATAATCATTTTTTATTCAAATAGAATTAATCAAAACATAATCAATGACTTTAACCTAAAACATGATTATAAGTTTTATGATTTCAAATTCAAAGTCATAGTGGAAGATAATATATGCCAAATAATCATAACCTAATAATATCACCAGAGGTTCCAATGGATTCAATCATATTAAACAAATATGTCTCTAGTGGTATTTTGACCCCAAACCCCCAAATGGATTTCTCATTTTGCGAAGCAAGATCTGTTCTTATTAATGACATGATTTAAAACATTAATTTGTAATCAATCTTATTTTTATGTCTAAGGTGATAACATGACTAATTATTAGTATTTATATATCAATAATATAGCTATGAAAAATTTTAATCCATAGAGATTAACAACATAGTAGTTTTTTTAATGTAATCAAAGAAGAATTCAAAGTGTGATACCAAACAATACTTCAAGTCAACATTCAAATGTAAATATATAAGTTAATTTTAAGGAAGATAGTTTTATCAAGAATCTAAAAGTGAAAAAAATCACACCACATTATGAAAAGAACAATAATCATTCCATATTACTAAATCAAGACACAAAGCATAAAGCAGTAATTTAAACCAAAAAAGACTATTGTGTGTGTTGTTTTGGTTTCTTGTTCTCTTTACCCATAGTTGCCTCTATTTATCACCTCCTCCCATATTATGTTCTCCCTCTATGGTAGTTGGAAAGGATATTATATTCCCTACATCAACCTTAGATAATGTAACAACCCCACTAGGTTTTACCAGAATATTGCATTATTTTTTTTAAATTAAATACACATATTCAACATATAGATTTCACCACGATAAGCCTAACTAGTGATGTTTAATTAACTATATTAATTTAATCAAACATAAAGGTTATAGCTAATACACTTATCTAAGGATCACCATGAATAGATAAATAAATCATGATCAATACTAAAACAACAATAAATATTGCATATCATCATAAATGAAATAGTACAAATTCAGCCATGGCTAATACAACATTACAGCCACTATTGTAGAAGTATAATGTATAAATATTAAAATTTTAAACAATACATAAAAATATATCAAATGATAAAACATGATACAAATCCCCTCTGAGTAGAGTCCCCATGACTCAAGAGTCTCCATGACTCAAGTATCAATATGTATTCTCAAGTATAGTCTCAAGTATAGTACTCTAGCTGGGAGGGAGAGCATCATCTGAGCATTGTTCCACACCAACCATAGACCATAGATCCACTACACTATCTCCTAAATAAGGGTATGTCCCTCCCTTCATGGATGGTTAGATAATGATGGTGTGGGAATCTAGAGTAGCACACCAAAACCAATGTATTGAAGATATCTAAATACATAATGTGTAAAATAAATAAATATGTTCTAATATAATATTGCATAAATATAAAAATTATATCAACATATGAAATGATAATATTTATAAAATATTACTTTGGCCAAATTTTTCAATAATAAATTATCTCTAAGATCAGTCAAATTTATACACATCACTCAATCAGATTACACCTCATCTTGTATTGATGGCACTAATTAAGCTAATGGAATCCATCCACTACTTAATTAGGGTCATGAATGTGAGATTCAATAAAAAAAATATTAAACCAATATATTCATAAAATTATTTCCCTTTATCAAATAAAATTTATGTCAAGTACAGAAGTATCACATACATTCATTTAGTCTAATAAATGAAGTGAAATCAATCCATTTATCTAGTTTATTACATATAATAAATAGAATCCAAAAATAGTCTTAAATATACCATCTGAGTATGATCACATCAAAACTATCAATTACCTATAATACTAAGTAACTTATAATTTTATTTCTCCATGAATTAACATTATATCATAGGATCATAACTTATTCATATTCCACATATAACAAAAGCTATTTTAAACATATTGTTATGCTCTATATTTAAACTCACTAATATATTAATTTAATGTTTTATATTTAAATATTAAAATATAAACAAACATCAATTACACACTATTATGATAATAACACTTATATACATAACACAACTGTATGTTATTATATATATATATATATATATATATATATATATGAATGGTGTATTTCTTTCCCTTTTATTTCTCAAACAATAATGTATAATTTAAACCATTTATATATATGTATGTATGTATGTATACTAAGATAACATCCACTATCTTTATTCTTAGAGTATATTGTATACACTAATTATATAGTCAACTAACAAACAAAGGCCCCATAACCCTTCTTTTTAATTGAATAAATTCCCGTTTTATTTAAAAATAAAAACACATAGAATATTGTCAAACACATCTACTCATTTAGCTATCAAAGCTATTAAATCAATATACCAAATTAATCAATTTAATTTTTTTCAATTAAGTTTAATTCATATGAGCAATTATAAACACTCGGTCACCTATACCCAACTCAAGTATTATATATATATATATATATATATATATATATATATATATATATATATATATATATATATATATATATATTATACCAAATTAATCAATTTAATTTTTTTCAATTAAGTTTAATTCATATGAGCAATTATAAACACTTGGTCACCTATACCCAACTGAGGTATTTTATATATATATATATATATATATATATATATATATATATATATATATATATATATATATATATATATATATATATATATATATATATATATAGTAATACATTATAAATACTTCATTTTTATATAGTATACTCCTAAGATAACATCCACTATCTTTATTCTTAGAGTATACTATATACACTAATTATATAGTCAACTAACAAACAAAGGCCCCATAACCCTTCTTTTGAATTGAATAAATTCCCATTTTATTTAAAAATAAAAACACAGAATATTGTCAAACACATCTACTCATTTCGCTATCAAAGCTATTAAATCAATATACCAAATTAATCAATTTAATTTTTTTCAATTAAGTTTAATTCATATGAGCAATTATAAACACTCGGTCACCTATACCCTATATATATACATATATATATATATATACAAATGTAATACATTATAAAAATGAAATAGTATACTCCTAAGATAACATCCACTATCTTTATTCTTAGAGTATACTGTATACACTAATTATATATTCAACTAACAAACAAAGGCCCCGTAACCCTTCTTTTTAATTGAATAAATTCCCATTTTATTTAAAAATAAAAACACATAGAATATTGTCAAACACATCTACTCATTTAGCTATCAAAGCTATTAAATCAATATACCAAATTAATCAATTTAATTTTTTTCAATTAAGTTTAATTCATATGAGCAATTATAAACACTCGGATATATATATATATATCCGAGTGTTTATAATTGCTCATATGAATTAAACTTAATTGAAAAAAAATTAAATTGATTAATTTGGTATATTGATTTAATAGCTTTGATAGCTAAATGAGTAGATGTGTTTAACATATACATATATATAAATGGTTTAAATTATATATATATATATATACACAAATGTAATACATTATAAAAACTTCATTTTTATATAGTATACTCCTAAGATAACATCCACTATCTTTATTCTTAGAGTATACTGTATACACTAATTATATAGTCAACTAACAAACAAAGGCCCCATAACCCTTCTTTTTAATTGAATAAATTCCCATTTTATGTGTGTGTGTGTGTGTGTGTGTGAATTAAATTCAAAATATATATATATATATATATATATATATATATATATATATATATATATGTGTGTGTGTGTGTGTGTGTGTGTGCAAGGTTAAAGTATAGTTATATACTCTCGGCTATATATTGTAACCTTGTATTACACATATTATTTATATTAATGAATTTGGGGAAACTTTTGGCATAAGACTTATTAGAAAATGTGAGCATATAACTATACTTTAACCTTGCACATATATTTTTTTTTTGAATTTAAATCATATAAATTCAATTAAAAAAAGCCTTAAGTTTTTTATACTAATATCTTCATCTCTTAGATCAACTACATATAGTTTCACACTTAAACTAGATGTTTTAAAATATACATACATACATACATACATATATATATATATATATATATATATATATATATATATATATATTCCTTGGATTGAATTGAATATATACTTGTGTGTGTGTGTCCACATTTTTATACCCAAAATCTAAAATTGGATTATACACAAACACCCAAAATGAATATATACTAACTGATCAATCAAAGTAGCTTGAACCACTACATATATATCTATCAAGTATATCTTCCCATTAATGAATAGATTTTTTTAAACTAAGAGAGGAGTTTAAGACAAGATTTCATAGAAGCCTATATAGTCATGGTAATTTTATGGCTTTACCCAAAACTCTTAGGTTACCCTAAGTCACATGTGGGGTTTTATGGAGGCCAAACCTTCCATAAGGATACACATACAACCCATTAATTTCAAGATTCAAACAAAGAAAAACTAGTAACCCAAACTAGTTTGAAAACCCATGTATTATTTCACATAGGAATTGAATTACAAAACCTACCTATGAATGCCAAAGAAGTATTATGTATTCCTTTCTCTTTATTTCAAACTATCACCTACTTATCTTTTTGTAACTCTCTCCTATATGCCATGTACCATTCCCTACCCACAGTCTTCTTTCTCTTCTTTATATTCATCTCTTTCCATTTACCCTCCACCTTTAATGGTCACTTCAACTAATTATATTAATGCATGCAAAAATATCTCAACCAAATTCCATAATCTGTCACCATGCACTACACAGTAACCTCCATTATTTTCTCTAAATGATGCTTAACTCAAATTCAATTAGTGGTTAGTAACCCTAATTGTTTGAAACTTATTTTTCTTTAATTAAAACAATCATTTTATAATCCTAAAAATAATTATATGCCATTTGAATTAAGTTACTTCCTTATCAACTTCTAAAACTAACAAACAATCAAATAAACAACAATATAACCTTCATGTTATACCATGCATCGTCCCTTGACTTAATCAATTCAACCTTCCATGCAAAGTCATTCACTTAACTAACATATAAACTAAATAGTATGGTAATATATTCAAAGACCATAGTCTATGTTACAATGTCAACCAAAAAACACTTTGAAACACAATTATTTTCTCAAAGCATTTAATAACGATTACTAATGTCTAATATATTTTGAGTATATAACCTTTGATCAAACATTTAATCAAATACAATATATTTTAAAATAATGTTATTTATCTTTTGACATTTTAAATCAAACCTATATAATATCATAATAATAATATTTAATTATTATTATCTAAATCTTATAGATGAATAACAACAATGGAATATGTCATCATATCATAACACTATATGTACTAAACAAAGTAGTATGTTAAACACATCATATATAATTTCACTCATTCAACCAAATAATTTTGTTAAACAAGATGAGCTACATAAGATCATTAAATTAATAGAATCACTCAAATAAATGAACATGATCATTAATAGTAATTAAATTCAATAAAAACATAAAATAACACAACAATCATAAAATAAAGCATACTATGACTACATATCAAATAACACAATCATGAAATACAAAGGTGGTGTGTGCAAGGGTTTCTAGATTTATTCTATGGCATCCCCTAACACCTACATCTAAACCACCCTCTCAAATGATTCTCTCCTTTTGTTATGCTCTAAGTTAAGAATATATCTTACATCCACCTCATAACAATAAAGGTAGTTAGCTTGAAACATCATTATATCCATAAAATAATGTGGTATAATAATACTACATATCATTATAATATATTGAATGTAAAGTACTAATAATTCATAGAAAAATAATCATGAAATTAATTAACACAAACTATCCCATAATCATCATATGTCATCAAGCTTAATCAAATATTAGTTAATCAACCATAATAATCTATAGATCAAATAGGTTATTTAGTTTAGAGAGAAATCAGGATGTGACATCCATCCCCACTAAATCTAGTCATCATCCCGTTGACATTTATTCCAACACAAGTTATGAATTTAAAAACATTTTTTAGCAAAAAATAATATAACATACAATAGCAAAACAAGAAAATAAATGTGGAAATAGCCTTTAAAATTCAACATAGTCCTCCCAAGTGGCACTATCCTCAGAATATTAGTCCCACAAGACCTTTCAATATGACACTTATCTATTATGCAAATGGAGTTTGAGAGTGTTAATTACTCTGATTGGTTCTACCATGACCAACCTAGGGTCTAGAACCTATAAAGTATTCCAATCTAACACATGTGAAAGATTAGTAATATACTATTTGAGATAAGACACATGAAAGACATTATGCAAAAGAGTTAGAGATTATGGTAATGCAAGCCTATACACTATAGGGTTGACCACTTCCAAAACCTCAAAAAGTCCCACATATCTCGATGAAAGTTGCACTTGAGTTCATAAATTTAATTGAGCTTTTTTAAGTCTTAACTCATAGAAACACTTTATCACCAATAAAAAATTACCTAGTTGTTCTCTTCAGATCAACATAACTTTTTTTATCTATCATTGGATTTAGCCAACCTCTGCCTAATTATCCTAACTTGTTATTTCATTTCTAGAAGAATCATAGGTCTAAAGACTACCCTATCTTCTAACCTATCCCAACTGATTGGTGTTATACACCTTTTATATAATGCCTCAAATGGAGCCATCTTCAATGATGATTGATATTATTTGTTGTAATTAAACTCAACTAATGGAATATACTCTTCCCAATTGTATTATTGATCCATGTAATACATACAAAGGAGATATTTTAAAATCTAGTTAACTCGCTTTATCTATCCATTAATTTTTGGATGATATGTAGTTATGAAGTTCAACTGCATACCAAGAGCTAAATTTTGAGTCAACCAAAACCTAGAAGTCATCCTTGGATCTCGATCCAAAATTATCTTCTCTAAAAAACCATGCAATTGATACACTTCTTTCATGAATCTCTTCGTAAGCATAGGTGCATCATTAATCAAGTTGCCCAGTATGAAGTGAGCTACCTTGGTTGTTTTATCAACTACAACTAATATCATGTCATATATATTTCATGATAATGGCAAACCTTGGATGAAGTCCATATTGATAACATGTCACTTCCATTCTGATATGCCATGTGGATACAAGAATCCAACCATATGAACATGTTCAACTTTTACATACTGACACTCCAAAAAATGAGACACAAAATTCATTACATCTCTCTTGATTCCTTTTCATAAATATAGTGGTCTAAGCTTATCCATGATCTTAATTACTCTTAGATGTCTTGAATATGAGGCATTTTGCATTTTTTTAGCACTATGCTCCTCAAATTCTATCTATCAAGCACATACATCTTACCATTGTATCACAAAAGACCATCATTCTCTATCTTAAAACCCTTATACCTAGTATTTTTAGACAATGCTTTCTTGACCTGATCATATAATTCATCTCATAGAGATAATTTGATCACTTGATCTCTAAAAGTAATCTTGATAGTAGCAACTATTACTATGTACCTTCTATAACTTAGAGCATCATCTACTCTATTATCCTTGCCTTTGATATAGATAATATCAAAATCATAATCAAATAAGAATTCTAACCATCACCTTTGATGAGCATTCAAATTTAGTTGGGTGAAAATGTACTTGAGTCCCAAGTTATCAATATTGAGTTTAAATGATTTTCCCAATAGATAATGCCTCCAAACTTGAAAATCATGAATAATTACCACAAGTTTTAGGTCATGAGGGGCATAATTCACCTCATATGGCTTCAGTTTCCTAGACTCATAAGCTACCACTAAACCATCATCTATAATAATTCCTCTAAGTCCATCCCCAAATACATCAGTGATCACTAAGAATTAACCATTAGGATCAGAAACTCTTAGCACTAGTGCTGAAATAAGCCTATTTTTATGTTCTTAAAAGGCTACCTCACACTTATCTAACTAGATAAAACTTTGATTCTTCCATTGAATGGCCACTCCATTTAAAATCTAATTAGATTAGCTATCTTGGAAAAATTCAAAATGCATTTTCTGTAATATTCTGATAATCCCATGAAACTCCTTACCTTATGCATATTCTATGGTAATGGCCACTCCATAATGGCTCTTATCTTTTTTGGATCTATAGAAATACCATTTGTAGAGATAATATGTCCTAAATAATGTAATTTATTTTGTTAAAATACACATTTATACAATTTTCCATACAATCTATGCTTCCACAAATGTTACAAAACTAATTTCAGATGTTGTAAGTGTTCTTCCTCATCCTTAGAATAAATGAGGATGTCATTAAGAAAAACCAACAAAAAATGATCTAGGTAATAACTAAACACACTATTTATAAGATTCATAAATGTTTCTTAAGAATTTGTCAATCTAAATGGTAACACTATGAATTCACAATGCCCACATCGAGTCTTGAATGTTTTTTTCAGAATATCCTCTTCATGGATCCTTAACTAGAGATACCCTACTCTAATATCAATCTTAGAAAACATTTTTGCTCTTCACATTTTATAAAAGAGATCATCAATGCATGGAAATAGATATATATTCTTGATCATTGTTTTATTCAACATCATGTAGTCTATGCATAGGCAAAGAGTGTCATCCTTCTTCTTGATGAAGACAACTAGAACACCCCATGGTGACACACTCGATCGAATCAAACATTTCAATAAAAACTCTTAAATTTATGCCTTTAACTCAACCAATTCATTGGTTGTAATTCTATATGGTTCTTTATACTATGGTTTTGATCTAAGTATGATATCAATCAATAAATCAAACTTTCACTTTGATAACAATCCTGGTAATAGAATAACAAGGATCTATGGCTCAGGCTCAGGCTCTGGCTCCCGCACGCGCAACTTCAAAATTTGAAGTTGGTAGTCATGGATCTGGTGGCTAGTGTGGCTGTGGCTAATGCTATGGGAGGGACTTCCTCTGTGTGTGGGGAAAGGGTTTAGATCGCCCCTAATATGATTTCTTCTGTGGGTGGGGACTTTATCCCAGCCTCGCATTTTGCTAATGGATCTCCTACTCATGGTCTAGGCCTTGGTTTTGGGGGAAGGACTTTTGCTGATGTGGCTACTTTTGAAGCCAAATTACATGATGCCCTTCCTCACGCATCATCTGGGCCTTCTCATGTTTCACCTGTAAGTGCTTTAAAACTTGTTAGGGTAAATCTAGATCCTGAATCAGTTGAAGACATCTTCGAAAGGGTAGAATATCTTTCCTCTTTTGTTGCCATTTTTCACTTCTATGGCTTTTGGCCCTCTCTCATAGATCTACATGGCTAGATCTCCAAGAACTAGATGCCACTTATTTAAAACAATGTCCAAATCTTCCCATGCGTTAAAGGTTTTTTTATAGCATTATTCCACAGCTCCAAGGACAGAAAGATAATTTTATGCAACAATAATTTTTTTTGGCAGGGCAAATATCCTCTCATGGCCAAACTGTGGCACATGGATTTTAATCCTCTCTCAGAATCCTTTAACAAGTTCCCTATCTGGGTCTGGCTCCCTAATCTTCCATTACATCTTTGGCATGATTCGGTTTTTGAAAACATTGGAAATGCTATTGGGGATTTTTTATTTGTGGACGCAGATACTTAATATTTTCACCATTCAACTTGCACACACTTTCTAGTAGATGTGGATGTTTCTAAGGGCCTTCCTGAGGTGATTTTCCTAGATTCCCCAAGGGGTACTTGGACACAAATGTTGGATTTTGAGGGTATCCCTTTTCAGTGCAGGAAGTGCCACCTGACGGGTCATTTTGCTGCTCGTTGTGCTGTTGGGAAATCTAAATCTAGATGACCACCTTCTTGGTGGTTTGAGGCTTCCTATAAACATTACATAGTTAAACAACCCATGGAAGCTTCGACTATTCCTGAGAATGAGGATAGTATCCACTTCGAGCCATTGGTTGAGGAGGATTCTTTGGTGAAAGATTCTATTGAAGTTCCTGCGGAGGCTGTGGTTAGTGATCTATCTAAGCCAGTGGTTGAGGTGGCATTGGTCTCTTCCCCTATTTTGGAGGATCCTCCTAAGAGCCAGACTTTGTCTGGTTCTCACAAGGAATTTGTTGTGGCATCCGTGTCCCCTGGGTTCCATGGATCATTGTCTTCTGAGGCATGGGTTGCTGAGGCAGCAAAGTTAAAGGATGGATGGACATCAGTTAAGAGGAAAAAGCCTAAGCCTTTGGTCCCCCCTTTAGATATGAATCTTCGATCATGTAAAAAAAAACCTCATTTCAAAAGGAAAATCTAATGTTCCCTTTTGCTGACTAATTTTTTTGGATTAGTAAATTGGTTGCTTTAATGGTTTGTTGGTTACTGGTATGGGAGGTTTTTTAGATTGTTGACCCAGTCTGTTAACTTTTCGTTCAATATTTTGATAGTAGTTTTATCTGGTCATATCTGCTAGTAACAGGTCCCTATAAAACCTGGTTTAGTTATTTTCTAGTTACAGGTTCTTTTTAAAACCTGGTCGTGCTTAATGGTTTATCTTTCTTCTTTATGTAAAGGGTTTTGGGGCCCCTTCAAACCTGCTTTTACCTTAATCTAAAACAATCTTGGTAATTCTTATAGAAACATGTCATGGAAGTTTCTCATAAAAAAAATCTTTGATAGATGGTTCCTTAGATTCTTCCATCTCATTTATCTTAATGATAAATTCTTTTCATTCTTTCCTTTGATCTTTCTTTAGTTAAATTATATAAATTTGCCTTAGCTTTAACTCCCTTCTCTCACCCTAAAGTTATGTCTAATTTCTAAAATCATCTTGACACTTAACTTTATTAAAAAAATATTCAACCTTGGCTTTATAATTTTAAATCCAATAGACTCCTACGATCACATCATGTGATACCAATGGTGTTGTATAAATATATACTATTGTAGTGAACTCTAACAATCTAATAGCTGCTTCAACTAGACACTTGTCAACTTTAACCTTTGACTCATTCCCATATTATACAAACCATGAATTTTACATTACTCCATCTTTTATAGACAATTTACTAAGCATTATAGGAGAAATGAAACATTCCTTAGTTCCTATAACAATCAAAATATAAATTAGATGATCGAACAAAATACCTAATAGTGTTATGGGCAAAGCTTGATACTCAATCTATTGATTTTTAATAGCTACATGAATTTGTTGCTAAAAAAAACCTTACTGAGAAGCTAAACCCTTGTTCTTTAACTTGTCTTGAGGACATTCTCAAGTAAAATGGTCACCTTTACAAATGAAGCAACCTCTAACTAGTCCTTTCTTCTCAGACTATTGGTTTCCATTAAAACCAACCTTAAAACCATTACTAGGTTTCATATTCCATGAACCACTATTGAGCTTGGCATTCTAATTCTTGAATTGACCCTTGAAATATTCAATCCTCTACTTCTAGTTATTCTTCTTAAAATTTGTTTTAGAACTTCCAAATTTATTTTTGAACTTATCTCTAATTTGGGTAAGAGATTTTAGTTTTTGTTCCTACTTGACCACCTTCTTGAATACCTAATTTATAGTAGATGGACCATGCACATCTACTTTACAACCAATTTAGGGTTTCAATCCCATGATAAACTTCCTAATTCTAAAACTCTCATCCATTTTATATTAAGGTGCATACTTAAGAAGCTTGGTGAATTTCTCTTAGTATTCATTCACCATCAAATCCCCTTGCTTAAGATTCTAAAAATACATAAGATTTTGGTCAAAGTATATAAGTGGAAGCCATCATGACCTAAGTAGTGTCACAAAATATTCCCAAATGATGGTGGTTGAGTCAAGGTTCATCTATATCTTCTTGTTTTCCCACCAAGTCATTGCTTCACTAGCAAGATGATAAGCTCCCCAGATTAGTTTCATGACTTCAGTGGAATTCTATATCTTGAAATACTTATCCATTTATGTTAGCCATGATTCAGCTCCATCCCCCAATATAATTCTATCTAACTTGGGTGGATTTACCTTTTTCATGTCACATGATAATTCTGTAGCTACTTGAACTCTCATATTTTTTGGTACCTCCTCATTCCTTTTCTCTTGAAGATGTTTTTGGTTATCATGATGCTCTTCAAGTTCTTCTTGATCATTTTCCTCTTCTTTTCCATGAACTTCCTATTCTAAATCCATGATTTGGTACCTAGTCTCTTGCATAGTTGTGAGGATTAAGCCCAACTTAGCAGCTTGCTCAGTGAAAAAATGATTTGGATCAATAAGGGGTTTGGTATTCAAAGTACCCTCACCTCCTAGTCTAAAACACACCATTGTTCTTCCTAATTATCATTAGAATAATTTTGTGTTAGTGGACACATTAAGTCCTACATTTTCAACCTCAGCTCTGATACCACAATGTAACAACCCCACTAAGTTTTTCTAGAATATTGTAATAATTTTTTTAAAATTAAATACACATATTCAACATATATATTTTACTAAGAGAAACCTAACTAGTGATCTTTAACTAAATATATTAAATTTAATTAACCATAAAGGTTATAGCTAATCCACTTAGCTAAGGATCACCACGAATAGATAAATAAATCATGATCAATAGTGAAATAAAAATAAATACTACATATCATCATAAATGAAATATTTCAAATTTAGTCATGGTTGATACAACATTACATCCACTTATATAGAGTATAATGTATAAATGTTACAGTTTTTAGTGTGATCAAGGAATTTGGCAAAGAGAAGAGGTTAATCAAGTGTTATTCCATAAAACCATGAAATCAATACATTAACATACTAAAGTATCTAATCCTAGATCTTAGGGGGAGCTTAATGAACAAACAACAATTGAAAACCCAATTAAAATACAAAGAAAAACAATCTTTACCTTCCTTAAGAGCTCTAAATGATTTCTTCGTTTGGATTGCTCAGATTATGCATAAGAAGTCTTCATCAATGGTATATGGATAACATCATCTCTTCTATGAACCATTGTTGAATGTTTGGCTTGATTGATATGGATTGGCTCAATTTTGGCATTATAACACTAATCTTTTAGCTTCATGAATCTATTCATGAATTATAACTCTACTTTGATTGAGATCTCCAAATAAAGAGCTCTAGGTTTGCTTTTATAGGCTTTCAAATCCTTTGGAATGGGTTAAATATGACCATGGTTGAGTTTATTATAGTTGAGTTTGGCATATTTATAAAATATTCTTTTAGATATTTTCCTAAAGTGACAACTCACAAAGTTAATGAGTGTATTCTAGAATGTTCTAAGATGCTCTTGAATTTCCTTTTTAGTAATTGATTTAACTAATTTATTATCTCATGGGTAAAATTAATTATGATTTGAAATTGATTTAACTTTCTAATTGATTTTGATTAGGGTGTGAAATTTAATTAATTTTTTTTAAGCATTTGGTTATTTGTTTGATTTTGATTAATTCAATGTGTGTATTTGCCTTGTTTAAGTGATTTAGTAGGACAAATTAATTTAATACAAGGTTAAAAAGCCAAATTTAAGACTAATATAAATTCTTAGGTTAAATGTTCAATGATTAGTAAGAATTTTTCTAATAGTCTGATGCAAATCTATTGGTGGCCAAATTTACATGTCTACATTTATAAATACATAAAAATATCTCAAATGATAAAACATGATACAAAGCTCCTCTAAGTAGAGTCTCCATGACTCAAGTAGTAATCTTAAGTATAGTACTCTAACTGGGAGGGAGAGCATCATCTAAGCACTTTTTCACACCAACCATGGACTATATATCCCCCACACTATCTCTAAACCAAGGGGATCACTCTCCCTTCACAGATGGGTAGATAATGATAGTGCAAGAATATAGAGAAACAAACCATAACTTGTGTTGAAGATATCTAATACATAATGTGTATCATAAATAAATTTATTCTAATATGATATCGCATAAATATGAAAACTATATCAACATATGAAATGGCAATATTTATCAAACATTACTTGGCCAAAGTTTTCAATAATAAATGATATTTAGGATCAATCAAATTCATACACAACACTCAATTAGATTACACCTCATATTGCATTGATGGCACTAAGTAAGCCATTGGAATCCATCCACTACTTAATTAGGGTCATAAATGTGAGATTGGGTAAAAATAAATAATAATATTAAAATTCATAAATTCATAAAAATATTTCCCTTTAGCAAATCAAAATTATGCTAAGTATAGAAATATCACATACATTCATTTATTACATCAAATAAAGTGAAATGAATCCATTTATCTATTTTATTACATATAATAAATAGAATCCAAAAATAGTCTTAAACATTCCATCTAGGTGTGATCACATCAAAACTATCAGTTACATATAATACTAACTTATAATGTCATTTCTCCATGAATTAACATTATATCACCAGCTTATAAATTTTTCATATTCCATATATAACAAAATCCATTCCAAACATATTTTTATGTTTTATATTTAAACTCATAAATACATTAATTTACTACTTTATATTTAAACATTAAAATATAAACAAGCATTAATTACACATTATATATATATATATATATATATATATATATATATAAATATAAATATATATATATATGTATATGTATGTATGTGTATATATATATATATATATATATATTATAAATACTTCATTTTTATGCAATATACTCCTAAGATGACATCCACTATCTTTCTTTTTAGATTATACAATATACACTAAGTATACAGTTAGATAACAAACAAAGGCCCCATAACCCTTATTTTTAACTAAATAAATTCCCATTTTACTTAATAATAAAACTACACTGAATACTATCAAACACAATTACTCATTTATCTATAACATATATTAAATAAATATACCAAATCAATCCATTTAAGTTTTTATAATTAATTTTAATTCATATGAGCAATTATAAACACTCAGTCACTTATACCCAACTTGAGCATTGTTTATTAAAGTAACAACACATATCCGAATACCTAACTCAAGTATCACTATTAAACAATAATACACAACCGAATACTATTCATAACATACAATTAAACCCATAAACTTAGTCCATTCATTCACTATATAAGCCTCTCTCTCAAATAAAAGACAAATCTGAACTATATATATTACATAGTCATATTTAAACATAATTCCTAGTTCATAATTATAATGAAAAAAATCCTCCTAGTTCATAATTATAATGAAAAAAAACCCCTAAACTTTACTATATATATTAAAACACCTTCTAGTATTTTCCCATGCCTAAATTCAAAATAATAACTTACATTTATTTGTTCACCTACTCGTACCAAGGTTTTATAGTAAGTCTTACACTGAAATTCTCCCCAAAATCATTTATATAAGAAATATGCATAATATAGGGTTACAATATATAGCCAAGAGTATATAACTATACTTTAACCCTACACATATATAGTCATTTCGAATCTAAGCCACATAAATTCAATCAAAAACAAAATCTTGAGTTTTTTATAATATTATCTTCATCTCTCAGATGAACTACATATAGTTTCACACTTAAGTTAGATGTTTTAAAATATTGGTATATATATATAATAAATATATGTGCAAATATATATAAGTATATATATATATTCCTCATATTGAACCAAATATATACTTATATATTTATGTATATATCCACATTTTATACCCAAAAGTCTGAATTGGATTATACACAGACACCCAAAATGAATATATACTAACTGATTGAATAAATTAGCTTGAGACACTACATATATATCTATCAAGTATAGCTTCCCATTAATGAATAAAGTTTTTTGAACTGAGAGAGGAGTTTACGACAAGATTTTATAGAATCATATATAGTCATGGAAAATCTATGGCTTTACCCAAAACCCTCAGGTTACCTTGAGTCAAATGTGTGGTTCTATGGAGGCCAAGCCTTCCACAAATATCCATATACGACCCGTTAAATTCAATATTCAAAAAAATAAAAAATAGTAACCCAAACTAGTTCAAAAACCCATTTATTATTTCACATAGGAATTTAATTACAAAACCTACCTATGAATTCCAAAGAAGTTGTATGTATTCCTTTCTCTTTCCTTCAAACTATCACCTTCTTTTCTTTCTATAACTCTCTCCTCTATGTCATGTACCATCCCCTACCTATATCCTTCTTGATCTTTTTTTATTCATCTCTTTCCAATTACTCTCCACCATTAATGGTCACTTCAACTGACTGTATTAATGCATGTATAAATAGCTCAACCAATTTTCATAGTCTGTCACTATGCACTACTTAGTAACCTCCATTATTTTATCCAAATGATTCTTAACTTGAAGTCAACGAGTGGGTAGTAACCCTAATCACTTGAATTTTCTTTTTCTTTAATTGAAATATGTTGGGTGAATATTTTTTCAATCAGTGTACTAATCAACAAAATAGGTCTGATCAACCATAGTAGGAAGATTGGTTGGCCAAGTGTGCAGCTTCACTACATCAACCGGAGACAAATCTCTCCTCTCATCAAGGAGAGGTTCCCTATAGATACGTAGGAAATATATACAAAATAAATAAGCAAAAAATAACACATGGGGGTAGAATAAACCATCCATCTCTCTTATTTCAGAGATGATGCACACAGACAAAGGAGAAAATCTTGGTGTAAACACTGAAGGCACTTCTCTTCTTTCAAAAGTGTTCTTGTAGGAAACAACAAGAGTTTCTTTTAGATAGTAAAGTAACTAATAACCAAGGGGTGTAGTAACAACAGGATGAAACAGAATGCAAAGTTTCCACCTCAACTACCCAAATAGTATATCACAAAGGATAATGGGGGCACAAAGTCGTCCCAAAATCCTCAACACAAAAAGAAAAGAAAAACACAGACTAAAAACAATTTTGAAAGCACAAAGTCTTCCCACAGTTGGTTTTAGGACACTTCCCTATTACTTTCACTAATTCTACTTGCCAAATTAAATGAATAAGAACACCTTCAGAAAACAGACGTAAGAATGATCTTCTAAAATGATACAAGCCAAAATAGCACAAAGTCTATAAACAACCTGCTTTCTCATTCAGATAAAAATGAAACTAAAATTACAATCTGAGCTCAAAGTTTTAGTCTTATTCTTTCAAAATGGTAGAGTTTTTCTCTTGTAAAAATGAAAAGTCTCCTTTACAAATGAGATAATTAACAAACTTATAGCCACTACGTAAGGATTGGTGCCTTTTTCCTTGGGATAGCCCATGCTGCAGTCAATGTCTTCAATGCGTCTCCAGTTTTGTTTGGAGAGATCATGCTAAGAATAGTGCACTACCATAACTATGGCATGTCCCTTCATCTAATATGTCTCTTCCTTGGTATGGACCATTTGATCCTTCTCCAATTTGTCTTTACTTCATGGAAGAAAAATAGGCCGCATCCTTGGTTTGGTGTGCTCAGAAGTCTACTCACTTCAATGTTTCACCTACTATAAATAACTCTTTTGAAGATAATTCTAGTCCTTTGCATCGATCTTCTCTTCCCTACAGTAATTTGATCCTTTGGGCTCTCTTTTCAGTTGATTGCTTGATTCATATTAAACCTTGAACCCGTTAAACCAATGAAAGTTCATCAATTCATTGGTTCATTCTGTCTCTTTTGTTCTATCACTTCTTGGTTCAATCACTTCTTCACTCCTTGGTTGAACCATCCATTGAACCACTTTTTTGTTGCTTCTCTCTTGACTGAGGCTGCCTTTGAACTTTTGAACCTATGAACCATTGAACTTTGAACTCTTTCAGTTCAAAGTTTAATCGATTCATTGGTTTATTTTGTGTCTCACTCAAACACTGCTTCCTTTATCTTTCTAAGCTCTGGTTGAACCTTTAAACCTTGAATCCGTTGAACCTTTTGGTTCAATGATTCAATTAGTTCATTTGATTCATCCTTTGAATCCCCTTTTTGTCTAAGTCTTTGAAAGTTCCTTTCTGCATCTTTGTTCAACCTTTAGAAAGTCCCAAAGGGAAGGTGTCCCTTCAGGATTTTAAAATGGTCCTTTCTCTGTCACCAAGTGCCCCTCGCAAGGGTACTTGTCCTTTCAGGCTTCAACTTCCTTGATGGGTTCTTACTTCTTCAGCGGGATTTTTCCATTGGGCAAAAAGCTTGAAAGAATTCCTTTAGACAAAATGTCTGAAGGAAAGTTTTTTGTTACTTGGCCATTCATTCTTTCTTATTTCTTCAGACTTTTTCTCCAGGTGAATTTCTTCAGACAAAAATTTTGAAGGAATTTTGCCTTAATATTTTTCTAAGAAAATCTTCCCAAAAGTATTATTTCAGCCTCTTGGGCTTAGCCATTTCCATTGGACAAAAAGTTTGAAAGAATTGTTCCTTTTGGGCCTTTGAACAAATCCAAAGGAATTCTATCTTTTCTTTGACCTTCGAACCAATGTTGCCTGCCCTCCGCATGGGAACTTGCCTTTTTCACTTTGGGGCAGCCCCTTGAACCTGCCAATTGAACCAACTAATTAAACCAACTTTGGTTTAATGATTCAATGGTTCAATAGGCTCATCCTTTGTTATTTGGCTAAGTCCTTTTGATCTTTTGCACCAAGCATGTTGAACCAACTTGGTCATTGAACCCATTGAACCTTTGAACCAAAGTGGTTCAAAGTTCAATGGTCCAAGCCTTTGTCCTTTATCATGTGTTGATTGAACTCTTTTGATTTAACTGAGGCACTGAACCGATCCTAGAAATGACTAAGTGTTAGAAACTTGTTCTTTTGACTGAACTCGCCTATAGAAGCTTTTTTAACTTGTTGAACCTGTGAATCCCTTTATGTAAAAAAACTTTAAAATGATGAATTTTAGAGCTTAAAACAAATTTTGAGAAGGGAAGAGAGAAATTTTGGTCTGTAGGTTGTCCCAAAAATGAGTGGCATTTCGTGGGGACAACAAAATAATCATTTTATAATCCCAAAAATAATTACATGCCATTTGACTTAAGTTATTTCCTCATCGACTTCTAAAACTAATAAATAATCAAATAAACAACAATATAACCTTCATGTTATACCATGCATCATCATTCAACTTAGTTGATTCAATATTCCATGTAAAGTTGATCACTTAACTAGCATATAAACTAAATAATATGGCAATGTATTCAAATACCATAGTTTATGTTACCATGTCAATCACAAAACACTTTATAACACAATGATTTTTTCAAATCATTTAATAATAATTACTAATGTATAATATACTTTGAATATATAACCTTTGGTCAAACATTTAATCATATACAATATCTTTTAAAACAATGTTATTTATCTTCCAACATTTTAAATCAAACATATATAATATCATATTAATAATCTTTAATTATTATTATCTAAATATTATAGATGAATAATAATAATAATGGAATATGTCATCATATCGTAACACTATATATACTCAACAAAGTAGTATGGTAATCACATCATATGCAATTTCACTCATTCAACTAAATAATTATGTTAAAAAAGATTATCTACGTAAGATCACTAAATTAACAAAATCACTCAAATAAATCAACATGATCATTAATAACAACTTAATTTAATAAAAACATAAAATAACATGGCAGTCATAAAATAAAGCATACTATGACTACCTATCAAACAATATAATCATGAAATAAAAATATGGTGTGTGCAAGGGTTTCTAGATTCATTCTTTGTCATCCACCAACATCTCCATCTAAAAGACCTCTCTAATGATGCTCTCCCTCTATCACACTCTAAGGGAAGAATTTAACCTACATCCAACTCACAACAATGAAGGTAGTTGGTGTGAAATATCATTATATCCATACAATGAAGTATAATAATCAAACATGATTACTATATACTAAAAGTAAAAGCACTGCTAACTCATAGCAAACTAATCATGTAAATTAAGCAACACAAATTTTCCCATAATCAGCATATGTCATCAATCTTATTCAAATAATAGTTAATCAACTAATCAACCATAATAATCTATAGATCAAATAGGTTATTTATCTTCAAGATAAATTGGGATCTGATAGATAGAAAAATTGTAGTTAGTTCATTATTTCATTTAAAACCTGAAATAAACAACATATATACCATTATATATAGCATATATAAGTAAAGACTATCATTATAACATTATTTTATCAAACACATAGATGTGTATTGAACTCAAATGATGTAGAAAAAAAAATTATAGTAGCATAGGAAATAAATCAACTAAATATGTCCATCTATCTACATGATTCACAAGTCTAACTATTCACTAGTTAGCTATTTGTAAGCAAAATCACATCTTGATTGTTTATTTTTGGATGGGATATAACAAGGGAAATTGAAACTTAACTTAAAATATGGATAACATAGAGAAATATGAATGGTAGATTAAAAATGTGACTACAAATTATGTAAATAAGTGTGAGCTCATAGCATCCTTAATAAAAATATCTCTATATCTCATTTTAAAAAGGATACTATCAAACTAAGCTATCTTCATGTCAAAAATTAGCTAATAGGAGAATCAACAAATGAAGAAATGTTTGAGTAAAACAATCAAAGACCTAAAAATTATTTGATAAAAATTAGGTGAGTCAGTATGGGATTATAATCACATGTTTTTGATGTAATGGATAGAGTAAAATTTATATTTTATGATGCAGATAAGGATGCATGGTTTATATAAGGCCTATGACCTCAGATCAAGTTTTCCATTGTTCAAACACATTTCACTAACAAGGTAGAAGTTCAAGTAGATATGTTCTGTATAGATCAAATATAGGATTATGGAGATAACCTGCAACCTACTATAAAAATTAATTCAAATTTAGATGTTTTTTTTCACAAAATAGAGGAGTTGTATGAAAGTAACAAGCTCAGGCTAGGCCTCTAGTGTATGGAGTGTATAAAAGAGGGGCATCATAGGAATGATTGCCAAAAAATTAATATATAATTTTGTGAGATATGTCATGTAGTAGGGCATGCAATTATGAAATGTCATCTATTACAAGAATACCCTCAACAACCTCATACTTTGTATTTTAACTTCTTCAAGTTACACAATCATGATGACAAAAATTATTGAGCACTCCAATAATTAAAGGAATACATCACCAAGAACATCTTTGTAGTAGCAACACAACATATTCCCTCTGAAAAGTTGGGGATTAAAAACTCAGATGTAGACATGACAACTATGGTGCAAGTTATTCCTAGATGGGTGTCAACCTTGTAGTCACCTAAAACTAGCCACAAATAGATTTTGACTAGACTTCAAATTGATTCCTACCAACCATTACAAATTAAGCCTAGGAATCACTGAACAGCCAAATTTGCTTGCACATCATTAATCAAAGCTCATAATCATGTTGAGGCATCCCTAATTGGGTTATTTTATCATATGTAATAATAACTTGTCATGGATTCATACCTAATCATCTTATGGCATAACAATAGTCAATTTCGTCCATGGACCTATTAAGTGGGGCACTTTCACACATAAATCAAATCTTGGAAATGCTAAATGGCTAATCAGAATTAACTAACAAGATAAACCAAATTAAATGCTTACTTGAATTATCCATGTGAAATTAATGAATAACTAAAAAGAATTCATAAATTCAATTATCCTATCCTTTCATCATGACATTTGTGAGTTGTCAATCTCTTTGATAATATCCTAAAATATCTCATTTTGGAGACCCATGCTTGTTCATTTCAAATCATGATTAATTGACAACTATTAACTCTACTAGGGTTATATTTGAATCACCTATTCTAGGTATGAACCCATTCCATGTTTAAACTCCACCTTGACTCAGCTTGGGTTGGGGTTAAACCCATTTACTATAAATACAATGCCTTGCCTATTAAAAATTATGTTATTTTGGTGTGAAGTTATTATGCACAAATAACATCAAATCTTGGATATTATAGAGTTATAATACAATTTGTGTTGCATGAGATTCATATCAATAATTTTATGATGCCAGAATATTGAGCCAAGCTACATCAAGACACAACATAAGTCATGGTTCCAAGGAGAGAGGGAGTTACATAAGCTTAATTTACTACAGACTCTTTGATACACAAATTGAGAAAGCCACTCAACAAAGAATTTGGAGCTCTCAAATAAGGTAAGGTATTTTGTGTCTTTTACATTTTAGTTGTGCTTTCATTTGTCTTTTGTTACTAAGCTCTCTCTATGTTCTAGGCTTGGAGTGTTGGGAGGGGTGGAGGTAAATCCAAGAACAAACACACCTGTTCTAATTCCACCCATTAGGATCTTGCTCCTCAGAAAGAGCACAGTATGATTACCAAATATAAGAAATTGAATATGCGGAAATAACCAGAAACACAAGTAACTAGAATTCACCAATAGCACAGAATATGAGAGACAATACACTATCTTGTATTAACACTATACAGAAAAGAATACAACAAAGAGCCACCACACTCTTTCACCTTACAGAGGTTCGCCACACCTCAAGTGTACAGTAATTCTTCTCACACACACTCTCCTACACAAAAAATGGTCCCAACAACCAACTCACACACAGAATTGGTGTTCACCTCACCAACCAGTCAGTAATAACCCTGCCGGTACATCAAGCACTCTATAGCACTTCAAGCTGATCTCTCATGAACCTGCAACCTGCAATTCAAAGACCAAACTTACATGTAGATCCCCAATGAGCTTGCAACACCCTGCAACTCACAGATCTTACAACTAGAAGGAACTCTTCCTTTCTATCTCATGCCTTAAATAATACATGCCAATGGGTCTATAAATAGATCCCTAACTCAAACAATAACTTAGACTCTTAATTTAGACAATTATCCTCGCAGCCCAAGACTCTAACTGGTCTCAACATGCAAACTCTTCATTCACTTAACTAACTGTTTGTGAAATGAGCAGTTCTGGAACACACAGGCGACCGACGTCGGTCCCTGCTTGTCTGGTTCTGCCGACGTCGGCCGACTTCCTGCCATCACCGGTGGCCTTCTGCACTGGTCTCGACTGACGTCGGTCCTGCTGCCGACGCCGGTGCTCCTGGATCTCAGCGACCTTCTGTTCCTCAGTTTGTAAAGGGTTGAAGCTTTTAGCTCCACAACCTAACAATCTCCCACTTGGAGATAAACAGCTGCAACCTATACCTGTACCTGTACACCGTCTAGTTTGTTCCCTTGGCTTTATATCCCTCCTCAAGATCACTCTTGAAGACCAACCACCACAAAATCCATGGTGCAAAACCTGTCATCCAAATTACCTGCCACATCCGCATCTACAACCATGTAGATAAAGAACTTGACCCTGCATAGCATGTGCACCTGCTGCTGGTCCCACTGAACTGCCCTTCAGTATTACTCTCCCAGATTGACTCCAAACTTGTGATAACTCCCACTACTTGGGAAAACTCAGGTTTAGTACATACCATGCACTCAACCTCATTATGTGAATCAAGACACCTGTTCTATGAACTTTCTAACCATCGGCGTGCTAACCGGCTTCATACAATCATCCTGAAACAAAGTCAACAAGACCTCCATGTCTCTAGAACACACTCATGCCAAAGAATCTTGCTGCTCTCAGATTCTCCATGATATACACCTGAACTAGCTTTACCTTTAGTTCAGCAATACCTGTATATGTAACCCTGCAACAAGCACATCATACAAAAAATAGGATAATGTAGCTAATATTATCCAACCTGGTAAAGAGAAACACAATGATCAAACCTCCATTGCCCTGCAGCTAATACAAGATCATATACCCTGATCTTCCATCTCACGTATCCATTTCCACTCTTCTTCATCCTTAACATCCATTCATCTCTCAGTGCTTACTTTTAGCTGGCAACTCTACCCAAAACCCCTATTTGGTTCTCCTCCAAGGAATCGCATCCTCATCCATGCCAAGCTCCCACTATTTCCTAGATCTACCTGTTCTGCTTCTTCAACAACCTCCTGGTCCTATGCCATAAGTGAGCAACAAGTAGTGTAAAGAAGGGAAATGACGAATTTAAGAACTTACTTACACCTTCAGTCCTCCATATGGGCGCTTGAGACTCCATGACAACTCGCTGTCCACCCAAAATTCGTCTCAGTGACCGATGCCGGTCACATCTCAGTCTACAGCCGACCGATGTCAGTTCCCTGCAACTGCCTCCTTGCTGACATCGGTTTCCCCTGGCCGACGCCGGTCCTTATCTACCCTGAGTCACCAATGTCAGGCTGCACATAGCTGACGTCGGTCCCTGTCTGGACACCGATGCCATTTTTCCTACCGACGTCGGTCTCTGTGTTTTTCTTGTGAGACCTGACTTTTTCTCGCGAGCTCTTTTTGGATCAAACCCTTGTCCAAATCACCCTTGCTCTGCTCAGAATTCCTCTGCACCTTGTGCTGAACTCTGTCCATCACTTTCTCCTTGAAAACCAAGGCTTTCCTGTTCTTGTCACTTACATCAGATTCCTCAAGAAACCTCACCTTCTTCTTTTGCATACAGAAACCATGATCCATGCCTTCCAAATCTGAAAGCATACTCTTTGACTCAAGAACAAGCATCTCCTTCTTATCTATGTGACCAAGCCTATTAAGCCACATCTTCGAATCTACAGCTGAAGTAGATAACCCAGAAAGAGAATCAGTAAAACAAGTAGATAGATAAAGCGTACCTACTTTCTTACCTCTAGCTATAACAAGTGTACCCTTGGTAACCTTCCAAGAGTCCGCTGTGAGAGTTACTGTGCAACCCTCTTCACCCAAACTTCTAACAGAAATCAGATTCCGCTTCAGAACTAGGACATGCATGACCTCCTTTAACACCCATGTGTCACCTGTCTGCAATTTCAGCTTCACTTTGCCTTTGCCAACAATCTGACAAGGCTTACCATCCCCTACACAAATTTCTCCAAAGTCTCCCTGGACATACTCATGAAAAAATTCCCTATATGGGGATGCATGAAAAGAGGCACCTGAATCTAATACCCAAGATTCTACTTTATCCAAAGAACATACCAGAGCATCTTGTGCAACGTAACCCACAACATCTGCTTCTTCTCCATGTCCTTCATGCTGATCTTCACCCGATCTGTAGTCTCTCTTTAAGTGCCCTTGCTTTCCACATTTCCAGCAGGTTATTCTGCCATACCTGGACTTGGATCTCCTGCCTGTTTTCGACCTTGATCTCCCATGCTCTATCTTCTCTCTTGGCCTTCCTCTTCCTTCAACACTCAAAGCATCTCCAGATGATTCACCTGTGCTTTTCCTGCGTATCTCTTCATTCAAGATCACACTCACAACATCATCCACTTTTAAGACTTTTGAAGGAGACACAGTATTAGAAACTACCATTACCAAACCTTCCCAACTTTCAGGCAATGAACACAAGATTAAGAGAGCTCTAAGTTCATCATCAAATACAATATTGACTGAACTTAACTGGTTTACCAAACCATGGAAATCACTAAGATGGCTATGAACAGATCCACCTTCCAACATTTGCAAATTAAATAAACGCTTCATAAGAAATACCTTATTAGAAGCCGAGGGTTTTTCATACAAATTTGCCAAAGATTTCATCAACTCCACCGTTGTCTTACACTGTGATAAGCTGGAAATCACAGATGATTCAAGACTCAATCTAACAGATCCCAGAGCCTTCCGATCAAGAACCTCCCATTCTTCATCTTTCATATCCAAGGGTTTGCTAGCAACCCCACCCAACGGTAAGTACAAATCTTTCTGATACAGATAGTCCTCAATCTGCATCCTCCATAATTGGTAGTTCTTACCATTAAAATTTTCCATTCGTAGTTGACTGTTTTCTGCCATTGCTCAACTCCCACTCAAACAGAAACCATATGAGTAACCTGTAATCAAAACACACTACCCAGATCTACACCAATCTGTTAGTATCCCAACCAAAAGCTCTGATACCACTTGTTGGGAGGGGTGGAGGTAAATCCAAGAACAAACACACCTGTTCTAATTCCACCCATTAGGATCTTGCTCCTCAAAAAGAGCACAGTATGATTACCAAATATAAACAATTGAATATGCAAAAATAACCAGAAACACAAGTAACTAGAATTCACCAATAGCACAGAATATGAGAGACAATACACTATCTTGTATTAACACTATACAAAAAAGAATACAACAAAGAGCCGCCACACTCTTTCACCTTACAGAGGTTCACCACACCTCAAGTGTACAGTAATTCTTCTCACACACACTCTCCTACACAAAAAATGGTCCCAACAACCAACTCACACACAGAATTGGTGTTCACCTCACCAACCAGTCAGTAATAACCCTGCCGGTACACCAAGCACTCTATAGCACTTCAAGCTGATCTCTCATGAACCTGCAACCTGCAATTTAAAGACCAAACTTACATGTAGATCCCCAATGAGCTTGCAACACCCTGCAACTCACAGATCTTACAACTAGAAGGAACTCTTCCTTTCTATCTCATGCCTTAAACAATACATGCCAATGGGTCTATAAATAGATCCCTAACTCAAACAATAACTTAGACTCTTAATTTAGACAATTATCCTCGTAGCCCAAGACTCTAACTGGTCTCAACATGCAAACTCTTCATTCACTTAACTAACTGTCCATGAAACGAGCAGTTCTGGAACACACAGGCGACCGACGTCGGTCCCTGCTTGTCTGGTTCTGCCGACGTCGGCCAACTTCCTGCCGTCGCCGGTGGCCTTCTGCACTGGTCTCGACTGACGTTGGTCCTGTTGCTGACGCCGGTGCTCCTGGATCTTAGCGACCTTCTGTTCCTCAGTTTGTAAAGGGTTGAAGCTTTTAGCTCCACAACCTAACATGGAGTGTAAACGTTAGTATGTTTTTATTTGAATTTTCTTATTTGAAATAACATAATACTAACCTCCCTTATTGGATTCCTATGATCAAAAATAGCATGCTCGATGGGACTTAAAGCATCCCATATAGCAAGGAAACCAAAATATAGCTCATAGTTTTTCTAATGAATGCTTGATCATCTTAAAATTTTGAGTTTTTACTTTGTTTTTTCCATATTTTATTTTTAGTTATACACAATTTTACATGGTGACCAATATCAGTTTAACCTAACTAAAATTTATCCTATCCTAACTGGCATCGGTCCCTGTGTAGGGTAGAACACAATAGAAAAAACTTAGTTTTCGAGTTTTCTTGAAAGTTGTAGTTTGTTATTCTTAGTTTTATTAACTTGCACGCTCTTTGTCTAATCATTTGATTGCAGGATCCAAAGGTTTTTCAAATATTTTATACGTATTTGGTCTAACAAACATTTTTCAAATCATTTTGTTTTGTCTATGGGTTTATAGGTAATTGACATTAGTTTTAAGTCAACTGGCATCAGTTTGTTACAAATGGCATCAATTTTCCTATAACTATAATCAGTCTCTATGGATCAACATTAGTCTCTATGTAACAAAAATGGAGAAACCTAAGAGCTAAACTTGACAAATATTTTTCTCATTCATGAAAGTGCTTCAAGGTAGGCAAAAACCCTCTAAAATTTATAGGACCACAACTAGCAAAGGGCATAAATTTGGAAGTGTTTAAGTCTTGAACATTTCATTTTGGTGCCTAAAAGGAATATAAACATTTTTATGCTTAGTTGATTTGTGAATGTTTTTACAAGTTTTCAACTAATTCTAAAGGGATAAAATAACTTCACCACACATTTCATTTTTGGTACATTAAAATGAACTTTAATCACTTAGTTACATGCTTTTGAGAATATTCATTTTATGCCTTGTTTATTTGGGGTCATTTATTTTCATGAACTGATTGATGCATGTATGCTCTCCCCCATCCCCTTTAGGGAACTTAGGTGACCAAAAGCACTCTTTCCTTAAAAATTGTGCCTTGTCCAAGGCATAAAAATAACATTGTTGAGGCTCTCCCCAAAACTCATATGGTTTGGGTGATCTAAACACAACTTTAAAGTCTTTTCACTTGGTCATTAACTTTGTGTAATTTATCTTATGAGTAAGAGTTAATAGCCTCCTCATGATTTATATAGGGGTTCATTGACCTAGGGTTTCATCTCCCAACATCTTATCAACCCCATTCCATATTAGGGTATATAAATCAAGGCATGTATACTATGATTTCCAAGGGGTTGAATGGCTAATCTATCCAATTATACTGAAAACCTGAGTCAAGTCTAGCTAACTAAGGGATTCCACTAAGAAGTACATGGATGGAATCTCTATGAAATAAAATATACCCTTGCATAGTAAGTTAGCTGAAATGAACTCAATTAACATGATTGTATCTCTAGTGTTAACAACACTTCAAACCATCTAAACATGTGAAATTTATAGTTTTATAACAACCCCACTTGTTGTTGATACTCTATTGATGCAGGGTGAGTATCTCAAAGTTCCATGTCATTGTAAAAAGTCTTGAGAGAAGAGTGTGTAAAAACCCTACTTTTCATATTCTTTTATTTTTAGATTAACACTTAAAATCCTCTCAAGAGCATGCATATAAATGGAATTTTACAGTACTACACAACCTTGTCAATTATATGATATAAGACATTACATTTAGATGTTTATGTCATTTTATCCTTTATTGCATGATTTTTTAGTCTAAATTATCTAATTTTTTTTTATTCCACATCAAAATGAGTTTTGTGTCCAAATCAATCCATTATTTGAGGAGGCATTATGTTATCCATTTGACACCATACTTTTTTCCTTAGTCTTTTTTAACAAATATTTGTGTGTGTGTCACTTGATTGGAAAGGGTAATGTTATATTTCCCAATCTATTTCAATTTTTATGGCTTGGAGTCTTGAAACAAACCATCAATCATACCTTTAGATCATGATAATACCATTACACTGCCTAAATCATTTCATAAACTCATTTTTCTTTGTGTCTAATTTTCCCATTTGAAACCAATCCACATGTACCTTTTGGATCTTTGTCTAGTACCATTATTCTATTCACTTTTGTCTAGCTTGTTGTTTGTTCAGAGAAACCTAGTTTTCCTAAGTTGAGTTTTTAATTAAGCTTGACAAGTTCAAATCCAAACATTGATTGATTTATGTTTGTCTTATGTACTTTGGTCCTAGACACCAATATTTCTCTTTTGGGTTATGTAACTTAGGTTAATTATTTACCCAATTTGAAAAATATTATTTGTATTTTTATTTGGGATAAAAACCTATCTCTTTATATGTCTTTTGTTTCATGCATTATGCCAATTGACCAAGTTCATGTTTGATTCTAAATACCTAGTATATGCCAAAGTATTTCAAATTTGTTAGATTAAATCTCACCTTGTTTTTAAAGTCTATATTTTATGCTTGTTTTTCCAAAAGTCCTAGCAAATACCTATTTTGAACCTAGATTTTGATGTCATGTTTGGCCAAAAGACCTAGCAACCTTTTTATTTTCCTAGATTAGAGTTATTTGGAACACTTTGAGCCTAGAGTTTGTCAATCTAATTTTAGTTCATCCACTTGACCTTTTTGTGTGTAATATATTTAGTGTTAGATATTTGACATTAGGTTGTTTTATACCAAGTTTTTGTAAAAATTATTTTGGAGATACAACTCCCCTTCGACCAAGTTCAAACCTTTTATCCTTTGGACATTATTTTTAAGATTTTAAAAAACTCTGGGCCTTTTTTTGAGATTTCATCATTGATTTGGATATGTCTTGTTACACTTATGGTAGAAATAATTATAATCAAATTTATGATAGAATAGTCACATAATTTGACTTTATTCAAAACCCCTATGTTGAAGAAGTGGTTTGTGAGATGGATTTTTATCCTCATTACAATCCTTAATTTGGGGAACAAATCCAATATCCTCAAGCATAGTGTTTTGTGGTATATTATTTTGGTAGGTTGATGTATTATGTTCACCCTTTTAATGATCATGTAATCCATTCCTCCACCTATATCTTTTAACCCTACTTCAAATTGTGCAAGCCATCAAGCTCCATAGTACCCTACCATTTCTATTACAAGACCTCATCCTTTAGTTTATGTGAGTAACCAAACTCCACAATGCCTTACCATTTATATAACAAGACCTTGTCCTTTAGCTTGTGTGACCAACCAAGCTTTGTAATGCCTTGATATTACCATTCCTTGCCATTCTAAGTATGGTATCTTGTTATCCCAACCAAGTTGTCCAATCACAACAAGATGGGTTATAGTTAATATTATGGGTCAGGAACCAACCTTTGTTAAGTCTATCATTATCCAACTTCTATCCATCCTTCATTAATTACCAACCATTCCCCACTTTAAAAAACCCCTGCTAATCATCCAGCCCCAACTAAGCCAATCAAAATGTCTCCAATCAAACCAATCATTTGATGACCAAGATATATTCAAAATTGGTATTTTACAATTGCTTGTAAATCAAGGCCAAAAGAACCAACCAATCCATGATGTTTTTATTTAACCAACCATTTATGACAATTCAACCTATGATGAATCACCTACTTATCTTATACATATTCACAAGGAGTCTCACTCTAATAAGCCATTCTTTGTTGAGTCACTTCTTAATGATTATAACTACCTTTAGGAAAATCATTACCTTGACCATATGCCTATTTTTAAAGAGCCTCCCTTTGATAATATAGTCTTTGAGGAGTTGTCTCTTGACCTTTTTCCACTCATTGAGGAGTCTCACTTTGACAAACCAGTCTCTGTAGAGCCCATTATACCATCATAGGCTATTACCTGTCTCATACCAATAGCAATGTCCATACTAGATGAAGAATCAACATTGAAGTTAGGTTATATTCTTAAACTGACATCAGAAGTAGAATCAATGTTAGCCTCAACATTGGATTTAGAGTCCTTTGAATCAAACTCAACTTCAAAACTAGAATATGTTTATGGTTGTTACAATATTTGTTATGCATGCCTTGTAGATCAATTTGAATATATTTTTGATCCTTACATATTTTTTTAGGATGATTAATTTAGCTTTAATATAGTTATTCTAGTATCTTCTATGAGGATTTTGTTGCCTCTTCCCATGTCATTACCGTTTCACATGCCATTACCACCATCCAACCTAGCCAATTTATTGCCCTTCCACCTCACACAAGTGTCGATTGGGACTGATAGAATCACACCTTAGTGAACTACATCTATAGTGATGTATCAATTGTATAATATCAAGGGTTTCAAGACCACATTCATGTATAAGAAGAATAATCTCTTAGTGAAATCTTTTTAGAGGCACTAAGGGATAATCAAATTCCAAACTTAGCATCTTTTAGTGAAACCTTTTTGGAGGTTCTAGAATATAATCAAAGTCAAAATTCAATATTCCTTATTGAAACCTTCTCAAATGTGATAGGGGATAATAGATACAACTTCATTGGTGAAAACCTCTTTGAGGTGCCAATAGTTGAACATAATAGTTCTTTCTTGCTTGATGAAGACATTATCAAAGATCAAATTAGTATAACTTATAATCTACAGTCTAATCATATGAAATCTACTTTTAAGCCCAAACAATATAAAAATATGGTGGTCCTATTGAAATCATATTCAAAATTATTCAATCTTACCAAAACTAAAGTTATGTCAAATCCAAAATCATCAACATTGTGTGTGCTTGAAAAGACCAATCTTCATTTATTTCCCAACCATTATACATTCCATTATCATCCACCTTTACATTACCAAATAAAACATATTAGCCATTATTTATATATATTTACCATCCTTAGCCTCACTTTCCTTTGTAGAGGCTACAAAGATACCTTATCTCTAAGTTTGAATGAAATAGAATCAATGACCAACAAAGATCAAAACAACATTTTTGAATTCCAAATCTATAGTAGGTTTTTGATAGAGTGGCTATTCAAAAGAGGTGTGGGATAGTAATTTACATTATTGATTAGTCTATTTATGTCATATGTTTATCAAGATGTGCATCTCCACATTAGTAAGAATAACAGAATCATTCACCTTGGATAAAAACATTTACCTTGGCTAGAATCATATACCTTGTCATTTACCTTTCCTATTTCATTCACCATTCCTCTTTCCATTATTTCATACCATGCCATTTACATCACCTTATCACTTGGGGGAAACCCTCTTACCACTTTACCTAATTTTCATACCATCATCATCCTAAATAATGCCATGCCATATGTTGTTTTACCATGCCATCCCTATTAGACCAAAGCCTATTTTTAGCCATCCTATCCAACCCATTTTTTATCTTGGTTCCTTTGGTTCTTCCCACACCTTTCACAAGGGGATTTTGATCCAATTTTAGTAGTTTTTAAATTCCATGTTTAAATGATAGTCTATGAAATTAGTGTGACTAGTAGATTTAGTAAGTTATCTTTCATTTACAATTTATCGATGCCATGAATTATAAAAACCTATAGGAAATTCCATGTTCTACTTTGTGTTACTAATTTTAACTATCTATGGGAAAATTAGTAGCATAGACATATGCCATTTTTTCATAATTATAACCACCTACGGGAAAATTAGGAATAATACCTTTACATGCATTATCGCATCATCTTTCCATTATTATTATAGTTTGCCTAGCCATTTCCTCAATTTTAGAACTTGTTGTGACCTAGTCAATTCTCTCCACCTTTTGTGTTGACGGAATTAATATGGCTTAAGGTCCTAATAGGACTATGTAGGTCATGCTTGATTCATGTTGAGGTTAGATCAGTCCCTATTTTACATATGCTCTTGTTGTTTAGAGATAAACCTAAGCCAATGCTTTCACCATTTTGCAAGTGATATCTTGTCAATCTCTAATGAGTTAAGATATCTAAAAATTCTAAAAACATTCAAAAAAATTAAAATCCAAAAATACTTATCCTATTTAATCCTAGTCAGTCATCCTAAATCTACCCTACTATGGAAAATACATTGTTAGAATGCTTTATTTTGATTTTATTTTCAATCTTGTTATGTGTTTGTTTACTTAGTTGTTTATTTGTTTGCTTGCCAATTTGTTTGCTTTCATTACTATGCCTCAACTCAGTATGTGTTCATTGGGTGATTCCTTGCACATTATTTTTGAGTCTATCCATATTCATACATCAACATTGTCATCATGGTTTTTATCATTGGTGTGTTATTTTCAATTATTTATTATATTGGGAGTCACTTCTTATGCATATTTCATTTAATTTCTCATGGTGTTTTATATCATGATGCATACCATCACATGTTAAATCAAAAATTAGCTTGGGAAATCTTACAATCAATGGAGCTGTAGAAGTTTTTCCTTGATAACCTTAAAAAATCCTCCCACCCTCTTTCATCAAATCAACCCATTGACCATTTTGATTGTATCAATGCTAATAAAGACAAGAACCTCTACATTTCTAGGTATAATGAAATCATTTCATTTGATTAATTTTTATTCTTCTATTCATCTCTTTCATCACTTTGCACATCCTCATGTGCTTGGTAAATTGTGGCTTCACCATTCATTAGACCATAGCATCTACATTTTCACCTACTCATCTTTAATCTAAATGATAGGCTATATCCTTTAGTTATGCTTGCCAATCTGCCCTACTGGGGCATAATCAAATCACATTTTTTAATCTAGGTCATCTTAAAGATTATAAATACCTATGGGAAAATAAATATTTTGAATCATCAACCCTAATTGGAGAATATGCATGTGCCATTTATTATAATCACCTTTGGGAAAATCAATGTCTCAACCTTTGTTACTGATTATAACCACCTTTGTGCAAATTATTACTTTTTAAATCAATGCATGCAAGAATTTTCTTAATTGGATTAATCTCACCCATAGGTTAATTTCATTCTTCTTACTTATTTTTGAGGGATCATCCATCAAATGTATATGTTGGCCACACCCTTAAGTGGGAATCATTTTAGGTTTTCCAAACATATTTTGGAGATTCTTCTTTAATCATCATTTTATTTTTGACCTCATTCATTATTTAAGATGTTATTGTTCCTATAGCTTGAAACATCTTCCAAAATAAGGGTAAATTATAGACACCTAAAAATGGCCACAACTATATTTTGACTAAACTTTAGACTGATTCTTACCAACCATTACAAATTAAGCCTAAGAATCACTAAACATCCCAAATTTGATTACACATCATTCATCAAAGCTCAAAATCATGTTGAGGCATCTTTAATTGGGGTATTCTATCATATGCAATAATAACCTCTCATTGATTCATCCCTAATCATCCTACGGCAAAACAATAGTCAATTTGGCCTATGGACCTATTAAGTGGGGTACTTGCACACAAATCAAATCTTGGAAATGCTACATGGTTAATCAGAATTTATTAACAAACTAAACCAAATTAAATGCCTAGTTTAATTATCCATGTGTAATTAATGAATAACTAAAAAAAATAAATTCAAAAATTCAATTATCCTAGCCTTTCATCATGACATTTGTGAGTTGTCAAGCTCTTTGATAATATCCTAAAATATCTCATTTTGGAGACCCATACTTATTCATTATAAATCATGATTAATTGACAACTATTAACTCTATGGGGGTTATATGTGACTCACCTAGGTTAGGTTTAAACCCATTCCATGTTTAAACTCTACCTTGACTCACCTTGGGTTGAGGTTAAATCCATTTTCTATAAATACAATGCCTTGCCTATTGAATTTTAAGATATTTTGGTGTAAATTTATAATGCACAAATGACTTCAAAGCTTGGATATTATAGAGTTTTAATGTAGATTTTATTACATGAGATTTATATTGATAATGTTATAACACCAAAATAATGAGCCAAGCTACATCAAGCCACAACACAAGCCACGGTGCCAAGGAGAGAGGGAGCTACACAAGATTCATTTTCCAAAGACTCTTTGATTCATAATTGAAGCAAGCCACTCAATAAAGCATTTGGATCTCTCAATAAAGGTAAGGGATTTTGTGTCTTTTACATTTTATTTGGACTTTCATTTATCTTTTATTACTAAGTCTCCCTATGTTCTAGGCTTGGAATGTGAGTGTTAGTGTGTTTTTATTTGAGTTTTATTATTTGAACTAACATATTATTAACCTACCTTTTTGTATTCCTATGATCACAAACCTCACCTCAGTATCAACCTTAGGCCCTATAGAGTTAGGCATTATAGTCTCCCTGGTACTAGGTAGAATGGACTTCTCCATTTCCTTAGTATCTACAACCATGGAATGTTATGTTTCCCTAATAAAAATAATTAAGATGGGATCCATATTTTACCAAAGGAACATACAGGGGATATGATGGTCAACAAAAATAGGGGTGGGAGTCCCATCAACAACAAGGAGGATATGACAACAACACATATGTTTGGGTTTTTAATAGAGACTAGGGGGATATAGATGAGGCTACATAGGTGGATACCAATGAGTTAATCCTAGACAAGATGAACAATATGGGTGTTAATTGATTATCTAATACTTACGTAAAAAATAAAACCACTTCACATGAAATTATCCAACTAATCCTTAGAGATAGATGTACTACATTTATTATAGAGTTTTATGACAACACAAAACTGAAATTTTTCCATCATTATAAAAATAGAGAAAATAAAATCATGTTCAAAATGTGAAACTGATAAATCCATACCCAAAGGATCATGTGTTCATACAAGAAGTTATGCAATGTCAACATGTAGAATTGGAATTTCCTCCCTTAGAAATATTTTAGGATTAGAGAATCAGAATGGTCTAGAAGGATAAATTTCTTGAACATATGAAAAAAAGGGTTTGATGTATCAAGAAACTCAAGTTATACAAATCATTCAACAATAGAATACATTGGAGGGAGATGACATAGCCATTGATGCATAGATTTATGGATAAATTATGTGCCTCATGAGACATGAGTGATTATTTATTTCCTTAATCAACCTTATTAAAAATTATAATTACTCTAAGAAATAAAAGCATCACATAACACTATAAATATTTTACATAATCTATTGGAGTGTGCATAGAGATGTCAATAGTGCATTGATAAGGTAGTATGGTATGTAAAGAAAAAGAAGACTTGGGATGTTTACTCCCACATGGATATTAAATTTTTAGTATATGAGGTACCAAATGTCATATTTTATTTTGGAAGAAAAATTAAAATATCTTTCAATACACAAGGGAATATATTAGACAACTAGATCTCAGTTATAATCTAATAACACTAAGTCTCATAAACTATGGGAGGTATAACCTATTGGTCTACTAAAGGATGTACAAATCAAATTTGTTGACTTAAGATTTCGAGGTTATTTAAAATTAATTGACATGAATATGGATGAAACACACTACTTTGTATTAATTGGTAAGAAGTGGGTTTATAATGGTCAGATGACCCTTAATATAGTGCATAATCAACTGGAGGTACACCAAGGGAATAAAATTATTATTATCCCTTGAATAAAACTGAGATCAAGACATGCATCATACCTAAAAAATAGGATTCACCCTTTTCTTACAGAGATAATATTTGGTACAAGGTGGGAATAAAATTTAAGCATAATGCACTTTAAGATGCAGAGTATAATTTTTTTAATCTAGAAATAGAGCCTCAATATTAGCTACAACAAACTAAACATCTCTCTTATATACTTGTGATAAAAAACACAAGCTACATTTCTAAATAGGAGAATGTAATTCATCATCTTTATGATTTCCAACAAAATTCCAAAGTGATTTTTTTATAAAAATTAGGTATATTGATATAATAAAAGGTATTTTACCTTAAGAAATTATGTATTCAATTTATAGTGATTTAGATACCCACATTCTAAATTGGGTAAGAGGATATCATGAGGTGCATCTAATGCAAATGGTTTTTATAAATAAAACCAAATACCTCAATATCTAAGAACTAACAACTTGGATCAATTCATCTTCAAACTAGAACATCATGTGGCTAATATAGACCAAAGGGTGATTACACTAAACTATTCACTAAAGGTAATAGTTGTGACTTATTTTTAAGTTAATAAGATAAACCAATTATAATGGGATGAGGCTTGATAAATTGTGTGAGCTTTATTCTAAGTGCGATATACCATCAGAGAACTCTGGCCCTTTTTTAGGAAGGGAAATATCCAAAAATGCATATCCATATATGTGTATATGTATGGTATGTATAGGGTGTATAACCCAAATATTGGGTACATGTATTCAAATATACCCTAGCATTACTTCCAACAGCATGGTACATTCATCAAGAGTGTAGAATGGAGACTAAGAAATGGTTACAAGTTCAATATGACTTTATTCAAACTTTTATCTTTGAAGATAAGAACCTTTGATACACCAATACCTTTATAAGCTAAAGATATTCTTGTTATATATCCAAGTGGAGGATCTTAGTAGTATATAATACTACACTTCATAGGATGAAGTAGCTAAGGACTTGAACACAACTCTAAAAAATTATAAGGAGAATAAATAGAAAGAGTAGTTTTTGATAAAACCTTGTAATCAAATAATTAATAAGGAGGAACAAGATGATTCTAAAGGTAGTGATCAGGACTTGGATTTGAAAATATTTTTTGAGCTAGATAAATAAGTGGAAAAACCTAGAGCTAAATCAAAAACCAAAATAAAGTTCAACAACTACAAAATATTAATATTTAGGAGCAAGAAAGACACAGAACTTGTAATATTCAATTTCAAAGGATTCAAAAAAATAATATCATGATCCATCAAAGAAATTGGTAGGGAATATTGAGATCGAATATGCACTAAAACTTACTACTTTAGTCAACTATTGGATGTAGAATTCAATTTCAAAAGGACTACAACTATTTCAATATTATCAAGATGTATTTACAACAAATTTCACATAAGTAAATTGTGTAGACCCTTCACTAGGGATGATGCACATAGAGCTAAAAGAGTGCACATGGCCTAGGAAAAAGCATCTATACAAGTTAAACCCCAAAATGAAATTGAAGGTAAATGCTGAATTAGATGGGATACAAGAAGTAGGTATTATCTATTCAGTGGAAAAAGTAGGCTAGGTTAGGCCCATGGTGGTGCAGCCTAAAAAATATAGACAAATTAAAGTATGTGTGGACTATTGTTTAAATGATTCTTTCATTAATTATCCATTCCTAATTATTTTAATAGATGAAGTCTTGGAGTTGGTCACAGGACATGAAGTGTATTATTTTACAAATGGGTTCAGTGGCTACCATCAAATACCAATTATAGAATAATATCAAGCTAAAACTGCATTTACATTAGAATGGGGATATTTTTCATACAATTTAATGCCTTTTGGCTTGAAGAATTATCCTATTGTTTTCTCTATGGATGTGGTTATTAAATTTAGATACTTCATTTATGATTTTTTAGAAGTCTATCCAGATGATTGGGATATTTTTTATTTATTCAAAGAGCACATATTCAAGTTGTGACTAATGTTGAAACATTGTTGAGTTATGCATATTACGTTGAACCTAAATAAGTGTTTATTCTTTACAAATTTTGGTGTATTATTGGGTCATATTGTATGCAATGATGGGATTTTATTTTACCAAGCCAAAATTGTAGTTATTATGGGTATGCCACCTACTACAAACTCTATAGATGTGTGATCATACCAATGTCATATAAGATATACATAGCTATATTTTATCCCATGGAAAATATAATGCACAAAGAGACTAGGTTTTAATGGATTGATGAATTTCAAACAACATTTATGGATCTAAATCATAGGCTAATAATAGTCCCATTTTGGTCTTTCTTGACTAGAGAAAACCATTTCATGTTCATGTAGACATTTTAGGAACTATGGTAAGAGTTATTTTAACGCATACAAAAGATAGAAGATTGGACCATCTCATTAATTTTATAATCTAAAAAATATCAACTAAAAATAAAAATTACACAACTATATAATGGGAAGCTTTGGAAATGGTGTTCACAATTCATAAGTTCAAACATTATCTTCTAGCTACATCCTTTGAATTTTTTACTAATCACCACACTTTGTGATATTTATTAAATAAATCCATGTTAGAAGGAAAGATATCAAAGTGGTTGATGTTGTTTCAATAAATTTAGTTTAGAATCAATGTGAATCTTGGGAGAGAAAATGTTGGACCAAACCACTTGATTTAAATATGCAATGGAGAGAAACCTAAATAACTCCAAGATGAATTACCAAATGCCCATTTATTTTGAGTCTCTGAGATTCTATAAAACATGGAAGACATAGCCAGTTTCTTAGAACAATGATTTTTCTTGTGCACTATGTAAAAATGAATAAAAATTAGTTTATCACTAGAGCCATTCTATTCAATTTCATTAATGATTTTATGTATAAAATGGGAAAATATGACATACTTCACAAAGTAGATTTAGAGCATGAGTGACCACAACTTATTCAAGAAGGAAATCAGGGAATTATGAGTGGACATTACACAAGAGAATCCATTGTAAGGATTATATTTCAAAGTGAATTTTGATGGCCTACTTTGTTTTAGGATGCACACCAAGTATAAAAACACTATGGCATCTATCAAATGATGATAAGGCCTAATCATATAGATCAAATGCCATTAAACCCTATCTTAGCTAAGTAACCATTTGAATAATGGGGAATTAACTTTGTAGGTCTAATAAATCCACATAGTAAACTTATTCATGTAAGGTACATAATTAATATTATGGATTACTTCACTACATGAGTATAAGTTATTATGACACCAAGTTATAGTGCTAAGAATGAAACCAAATATTTTTATGAGAATATTATAATTAGGTTTAGATGTCCTATGAATATAGTTAGTAATATAAGAACACATTTAATAAATATTACCACCAATGATCTGATGGAGGAGTGTATGATATCACACTATAAAATCACAACATATCATATGTAAGACAATGGGTAAGCATAGGCATAAAATAAATTCACTGACAAGATGCTCGTAAAAAAATGCAATGTGAAAAGATATGATTATGAAGATCAATTCCCTATAATCTTAGGGTAATATGTGACAAAATAAAAGTGTGTGACATGGTTCACCCCATTCCAAATAGTTTACAGATTAGAATAAATCATGCCAATGGAATACATAGTCCCTAATTTGTGAATTGTAATGATCATGTGCTTAGGAGATAGGGACTCTCTTCAAGCATAAATAATGGATTTAACTAGGATGGAATAAAATATAAAAATATCATAATGGATACATGAATTTGGCAATAAAATTCAAAAAGTGTGGCATGATCGCAATCTGTGATCCAAATATTTTTTTCAAAATAATCAATATTACTATCATATAGCATATTTTATGCATTTATAGGCAAGCTATGCATTTTATGGAAAGGACATTATATTATTCATTATGTCTTAAAATAAGGAACAATTGTGTCAAGGGAACTTCAAGTAACCGTTCTTCTAGGATGTGTAAATGGTTACAAACGTAATCCTTCCCATTAATAATCTATATTAGATCTTGCAAAAAAATCAAATGAGGTGTTGATTAGAAACATGTAGATTAGGATTTTTGTTTAATGTAATGTTTTATTATTTTATTTTTAGGTATTTAGTGTAGCTATATAATGTTATATCTATATCATAGGACATCAAAACATATTTTAGACAGTCAACATCTTAAAATATTCAAGGAAAGTACCAAATCCATAACAACAAATGTGTAAACAAATCAGCATTAGGTCAACATTGGGTCAATAAATTAAGTTCAAGAATGTATCATTTAAAAAAAGGGTACAAAGGATAGGTAAAAAAGTGGTCACTTAAAAATTGATTAATGACATAGCACTCCAAAGATTTCATCTTTCCTAAAGTAGATCAGCATGTCAGACTCAATTAATTTGCAATAAAGGAAATTAATGTTAGGAGATACAAAATTTAACCCACATACTAAATCACCAACATGACATCATAATAAATTATGGCATTCAAATCAATAACATAATATCATGAAGATAGCTTAATGTAATTCATTAAGAAGTGTTAGATAGATGGAGAGAATGAAAGCTATATAATTAAGAACATACATAATGAAAAAACATTACAAAACTTTGAAAATAAAATTCATCTATTATTTGACTCTAATCCATTCACTTGAGTGAAAAAATTTTATTAGCATAATTATGAATTAATTTCACCTATCGAATACCAACCATGGATTGATCATAACTCTTTATTACATTATTATATACACATAAAGAATAAATGGGATCAACCTTGCACTAAGGAAAATAGAGTACCATGATCTAAATACATTTAATTTTATTTATATGCTATCAGTTAATATTTTTATCACATACTAAGCCATAGCAACACGAATAGGATCCCTAGCTCCCCAACACCACTTGTGAGGAAATGATGCAGAGTGACTCATCAATATCCCTACATTTGGTAAATTGGATGAAGTAATGATGACACTTATTAGTCACTATATTTAATATTTTATCCATCTCTCCAATTATTTCATGATATTATCAATCTAATGACCATGGCATAGGCAACAGGAATTTTGACCCAAGGCAAATCTCTCTTGTAACACAAAACCAAGGCCCCTTCCATTCATTCAGATACTAGGGATAAATACAATAGGGCATCCAAGGGGATCCCTATTTATTATATATATGATGTCATGGTGTACATTCTCTCTAAACGTATCACAAATTAATTTTGGTATACCACCAAAAGTATGAAATGGTCTACCAAAGGGGTCATTGATATTGCATATCAAATGATCTGGTTGAATGAGGACTTCAACTGGCTATATTTTTAGCCTTTGAACTTATTAATAACATTGATAAGGTTATCAGTATCATGTCATATATTTTTCAATACCATTTTTTGGTATAGGCAAATCTCTTTTGTAACACAAAACCAAGGCCCCTCCCATTCATTCAAATACTAGGGAGAAATACAATAGGGCATCCAAGGGGATCCCTATTTATTCTATATATGATGTCATGGTGTACATTCTCTCTAAATGTATGAAAAATTAATTTTGGTATACCACTAAAAGTATGAAATGGTCTACCAAAGGGGTCATTGATATTGCATATCAAATGATCTGGTTGAATGAGGACTTCAACTGGCTATATTTTTAGTCTTTGAACTTATTAATAACATTGATAAGGTTATCAGTATCATGTCATATATTTTTCAATACCAGTTTTTGGTATTACTCATCTTTTTCATATAGTTAAAGTCACCTAACAGTGTTGTCACCCCTAATGTTAATTTTTGGCCTACAACCACTTTTTACAACATTACCTTGACCAAGATATGGTAGTATTATGCATAATCAGTCTAGTTCAATTAATGGTGGGTAAAGGCCCAATATATCAAAATTTATCACCCTTGTGTGCCAAAATACATCCTACAATATCTAGGGTAGCATGTAACCATTATAAAGTTGCATGATGGCATTCATATCAAATTTCATGAGTTGCCCAAGGAAAAAATCACCTCATTGCTTTTTTTAATCAATATGTTAGATGTGCATGATGATGTCTTAATAAAAAAATCCATGGCTTTTATAACTATCCTACCATTGTGATCTATGCCTCTAGGTGCATAACAACCATGGCCAACATAGTTCTAAGATGAGGCACAAACACCTCCTAAAACATATGTGACATTATTTGAGACTACCATGGGGAAAACAAAGGTGTTGATGTAAAGAACAACACCACTTCCCCACCTAATAAAATACCCATAAAACCAACCCATGGTTTTATGACATAAATGTGTCCAATATTTTTAGAAAATATGATCTTTCATAGCTTGGTGTCATTGAGAAAGAATTCTACAAGTATATATTGGAAGACATAGGTGTATAACTATATGAGGAAGAGGAATAAGAAGAAAAATAAATTTTCTTTTGGAAAATAATGCATAATTTTCAAGTGTGAAATAATTCCCTGTAATACATCATGGTTGGCATTCCTACACCTCTTGGTTTAATCATAGTTTACACCATCACCAAGGAGGAATAGATAAAATTCATAATAGCAGTCATCTTATAAGGGTAATATTACATAGTATATTCAACTACATAGGCAACTCTACAACAATAAGGGCTATAGTAAGGCATATAAAAACAAAAGAGCCCATAACACAACTCGTGTGCAAGCCCAAATCACACATAATGTCAAGGACCTCTCCTTCCATTTTAAATCACATGGGTTATTTTTTTGCACCATAAGTGGTGGATAAAATTGAGTATAAAAATAATAATTTATGGATGAATAACCTATTGATATGACCTACACATTCAAGCACTAGAAGAAAATTCTCATCCCACATGTGAGAACAAAGATGCCAATAAGTAGGAACATAGTGGTGATGTATTCCCATTCTTATTCCTCTCATGACTCCCTAGTTCATTCATCCCCTTCAACTCCTCTATCTCCATCCCTATATTCCCCCACTAATACATAGGTTTCTCTCTAGATGTCATGCAAATTCTAGTTTTGAAAATTTTAAGATTTTTCTAGTAAGGAAGGCCTTAAGCATTAAAACCAAGTCCAAGTGGTTAAAAACCCATAAAGAGCATCCACTTAGTTATGATAATCTATTAAAAACATAAAAGGGTGGTATATTGGTACACTAATTAGTTAAAAACCCATGAAGGTGGTTAAGTAGAGCACAAAATGTGAAAATTGGTAAATGTCACCTTGAGCGATTACCAAAAGTAATGTTTTTGGACCAGACCCTTAGCACAATCATTTATCTAAGCTCTAACACAAGGCACACTTCCTGTGACTTTTTCATGGGATGAGACAACTATTTAAATCTGAGAAAGTGTTGATAATAAAATAAAATTAGAAAATAATAAAGTGTAGATGCATGACAAGTGTGCAATTAATATCAGTCTATGTAACATATTTCATTTTGTGTATATTTTGCCTATGTATGTATATTAAAAGTCTATGGAATTAAAAAATACTTATTTGAGCTTGAACTAGAAATATGGAATGTGAATTGGCAATGCATTGTAAAGTTCTGTAAATAGTGATCAAGTGTAATATAGAGTCCTGAAAGATAAAGATTAATATATAGATCTAATAATATTTTTCTTGAATGTATTTTTGTACTTATTTTGTGAACAATGTATCTCTATTTTTTTCAAATATGTTTAATAATTTATTAATAATAAGGTTATGTATAATTTAGTTTGTGTTTCTCTAGATAAATACGTAATTATGAAGTGAATAAAGACTAAAACTCTTTTATAAGTATGTCTATGTTCTAATCCAGCATCCTAATTCACACATAAACACATTAGCATGTTCTAATGGGTTTTTCAAGAAATCTACTAACATATTTTACATTTAGATGTGTATTTTTATAGATCTAAATTATTTGTCAATAGTTTGTTCATTATTAGCATTTAATTATTAAAATAAAAATTATTTTAAGCACATAAATATGTTCAAGCACTTACACACATGGGCCAAGGGCCATACACAATAGATAATCAAGGCCTAATCTACTATGTGCAATTAAATATCATCAATGGAACAAGGTGAACTAGAAAGATAGTCTAGATCATGTATATGTAATGTGAACATATCTTAACAAATAACATAGCCATATACACAATGTAAAATAGAAATGTTATCCAAACATTTATAACAAGTATATATGTCAATATTATAGGATCCATATAATGGTAATTCATGTAAATATTTTAATCTTTGGATAAAATGCCCCTTTTTTAGCATGGTTATTGGGTAGAGGCAAGTCCATGTAGAATTTGTATGTCTTGCATAACACTCATATATACCAGTGAAATCCATGTGTGATATAAAAATATTATGTTATCTACCAATCATGTGATAAATAACATATGTAAATGATGTACACAAACTCTCTAATCATGCTCAAGTCCTAATTTTGGATATTTTAGAATATCTGAATGTTTTTATATTTTTTAAATATTTGATTTTTTTTGTACTTTTTTTAAAATTTTCAACTTATGATAAAAGGGTATAAACAACTAATGGCTCAAAATTAAAAGAAAATAAGGGATATAAACAATCTACAACATGTTTCTAGGTAAATTGTGCACTAAAAATGATAACATGGCCATGTATGAGTAAGATTCTCGCACTACATATGTGAATTATAAATTTGAAAATCATATAGGAGATTGAATAATTATGTGAAGGAATTATTATTCATCCTCATATCATAAAATTTACACTTGTAAATTGCATATATCATGCATGTAAGAGAAATATAACACACATAAAATAATGGACAAATTTTATTGTGTATATTTGAACTGAGTGAAATAATTAAAAAATGGATGTATTAAGGCTCTATGTATTAGGTTTCTAATTTTATTGTGAAAAATGATGTAGAACATGATTTATTAGCTTAGGATAGTACTATAATTTGGTTATGTCTACTATTGGATGATATTGTCTTTGACATAAAACTCAAATTGTTTAGATTAGACTAAGAAAATAGCAATGGTAATGGAAAATTATGGTATTATAGATCATTGTGTTGAATTATTTAGATATGGAAAATTGAAAATGAAGAGCCACAAAAACACAAAGAACCAAGGGATTATAATATTAATCAAGTTGAGCACATATGGAAAATTAGAAGATAACATGATGAAACAATCAAAAAGCTGCTATGTATAATCAATTTTAACTTTTTTTAATATTAAAATACTCTAGAATATTTAGAATATTTGAAAATGCAACATACTAACCAATGATCCCATCAAGATGAGACTCATAAGAATTTGTAATAAGTGGTAGAAGTATGACATTTCATGAAAGAAATGTGTTGGATGTGCATGACTCAAAATCATAAAATGTATCAGGTGTTGTAATGAAACTATCTAGATCACTACTCATGTAATCTTGTGTGAAAGTATTAGTTCTAGGAAGTTTATAATTCTTTAACATCAAAGGAGGACTAGTATATGATTGTGTTAAATGTTGTGCTCTATTTTGAATATATCTATCTATATAAATCACCAATTGAGAAGATATTATATGTGATGGTTATTTTTTTTAAATTGACACCTTTTTCTAGTATGTTTTATTTTTCATTGGTTTCCTTTACGACTTTTGCACTTATTTTTGAATTGATTGAATAGGAAAAAATAGCATAGGTAAAACAACTATAAATGCATTTTATTCTTGCATAGAAGTATCAATGAATTGTGATCATGGATAGGGATGATGAGGTCCATATATTGTAGAGCATACTCATATCAAATTCTTAGAATTATAACCACTTGATTGTAATGAATATACTTTAGGCATCTATGTACCATAGAAGGTACAACATGGAGCTTATGTAACCAATGGCATTCTAATATCATATCAAATACATCATTATATGGTTTAGGTATAAAAGGAGTAGTGTAGATGATATTTTATGATTATATAATACCACTATCTTATACAATTGGCAAAATTAGACCTTGGTTGTTTATCTCAATTCTAAACCTTTCCCACTTCTACAAGTATCGTATCTACTCAATATTATGCCCCTTGGCCTATATATTAGTTTGACCAGTCTTCTATTGATGAAAAAAATATTATCTCTCACCTAAAATTCTTAAATGTACTCATCTTACACCTCTATAAGTTATGGGTCTATACCTATTTCCTTGTTCCCTAGACACTAATGTCTAGGATAGATACTAGTGTTAATGTTAGTGTCTTAACTTGTGCAAGTGTTTGGTGTCCTAAATTCATCAAAATTTCAAATTAAACATATCCTAATGGTAGACCTAAGTGCTTTAATTTGATTAAATGGATTGATATGAATACAAGATAAACCCTCATTCATTTATCACCTATAAAAACACCTAGTAACACAGGAATAATACTAAGTATTCTTACTAAAGAGAATTAAATTGAAAAAAACTTCCCTATTTATTCTTATCTATATACCAGTCATAGAGACTACACATCTATAGGTATAAATTAATAAAAGAGCATTCCAAGAGCCTAATTTTCCTAGTTAAAAACTAGGTCACTATTGTAATTATTTAAACATATTGCATGAATCACACATAAGCTAAAAAATAAGGATAACTACATGATTATGAGGCCCTATTATAGAGTATTGGATATGTAGGTATTACCCTTTGATAGTGGGGTCTTTGAGTCAGCTCAACATCATGTACCCATTAACCCATTTTCCCCCAAGGTCACTATGAAGATGGAAAACTAGGTTTTTTCCATTTCATAAGGAGTGACAGTCTATGACGCAAATCTTAATACACTAGAGAGAAAGAGAATAAAAACCCTAAAGCATCCACGTGACCACATATTAATCTAGTAGGTATTCTATAAAAGATACTAGCATCAAACCCAGATAATAGCATCAAGGCACCCATCCTAGGCTAATGTTATTATCTAGAGCACCAAAATTCTTAGATCTTAAATCTAATGACTATTCTAGAACCATATTCTAGCCCATTTTCTCATGTTCTATATCTAAAATTTCATTATCATCAGAACAAGCTAATTACATCACTTCTTTATCATTTATATATTTAGCATAGTTATACTTTCCATATTTAGACTATCTCAGCATAATTAATTTATTATATGCTTATATAGATCTGATTATTACTCTTATCCCATTTCATTTATATATACCCATTTAATCCAAATCTAAGGTTAATTATAAGATCACCTTAGATCAACATTTTAGGGTTAAACATTTGGTGAACCAGATCCATGTGAATGAAAAAAAATTATGATATATGGCTTCCAAGCCTCCTAGGTTTCAGCTGGTTATGATGGATTTTAAAATTTGAAACTTTACCTAGGGTTTTACCCTCCTCAAATCACAAGGACTTTGTGTGCTTATTCTTCCCAATGGATTCTTTCTTAATTGGTGTTTTTTGGCCTCCAAATAAGTTCAATTCCAAAATTATTCATAGGTATTTTATACTCATATTATTATATACAAAAATCTCATTTTATTCACCAAAATTTAGTATGAACTTTTCAATATTTGTAATTTTCTATTTTTAGTAAATATTGGAATACACTATGAATGGTGTACTTATGATGAACTTAATTTTTAGGTTTATTCAAAAATCAGATTTTATTCAAAAACATCACTCATATCTCTAAAAAATATTTTTGATTTATCACAATTATTGATTCTTTATTTGGAATATTTTAGGGGTTTATTTGTGAAGCATCCCACATTGTTGGGAATATTGCTAATTCAGCATAGATCAAATTGAAAATTCCTCATAGATCAAATTGAAAAATCCTCAATTTTTTTTTATTATTATATTGACATTCACAAAAACTTATTTTTTCTAAAATATTGTATGGATTTTTCAAATTTAGAAAATTACTATTTTTAGTAAATGTAGATCTACATGTTGTATATGTACTTTTATTTCCCTATTTTTTGGGGTTCATTTTATTTCTTATTTATACATAAAAATCTATCTCATATTTTCCAAAAAATTAACCAATAGTTTTAAATTGATATATCCTTATCATGGTTGATTTATCCATAGCATTTATAAGCCTTTCTTATCATGTTCTCATATCAATTTGTAGAACATCTAAAATGGATAAGAAAGATCCTATTTCTCCTCCTAACCCTAAGTATGGTGATAATTCTCATCCCTCTAATTAGACCTAGGCTATCACTTATCCAAGGCGTAAGGTGGCCAAGCCTATAGATTTAAATGAATGTAATCAATCTCAAATACCTATGGTTTATTCTTGTGAATCCCTAAGAGAACAAATCAATATTATGACCAAGTTAATACTTGAGTTACAAAAGCAAAATCAGTCTCTAAATTCAAATATCACCTTATTGTAAAATCAGATTTCATATACTAAGAACCCACATGATGTTAATGTGAACCATGTGGTTTTATCTTCACATATAAATTATGTGCCTAATAAAAATTAATAGTGGAAACCAAAACCAAAGTCACCTAGTGATAATGATTCTACAAGTGAAAAAAATCATACTAAGAGGTCAAGTGAGATTCTAAGGGAGATGCTTCGAAATAGAGTTATCAAATTACCTCCTTTACATCTTATAAGGAGATCCAACTACTACTGTGCATATCATAGAATACATGAGCATCATATTAATCATTATTTTACATTGAAGAACCAAATACAAAGTCATAAACATAGTGGTGATCCTATCATTGATACATCTACCAAGAAACCCACTCACATTATGAGTAATTATCTTAAAGAACAAGTGCCAAAATAGAAAATATGGGTGCCAAAGGAATATTTAGAGAGAAAATAGTTTTCAATACCAAACTTAGAGAAATAAAAGGTTCAAAAGGACAACTCATATCAAGAAAAAGATACAAACTTACCTCTCAAAAATGATGCTCAGCTTTCCAAATAGTGTATTTTTGGAATGAATATTTACAAAAAATTGGTTATCATGGTCAAGGCATGGGAAAACATTCCCAAGACATCACTCATCTTATTTCCACATATGATTAGAATGACCATCAATTATTAGGATATATTGGCCATACTAATGTAAATATTTCAAAGATACATTTTTCAAATATAAAAGAGAAAGAACCTATAAATGAAAATAAGGTACACAATGAACAAGTCCATAAATAAAAAAAAAGTACCTAAAAAGGTTAATGTCAAATGTGTGCCTTCATATTAATAAATTACCAATCATTCCTCAAAACATCAAATAATTGAACCTTTTATAAATAGAAAATAATGTCAAAATATCATGCTTGACCTAACTTGTGAATTTAATATATGTACCTAGAAATTATTTACAACTCTATGATATGGTAATGAACATGTAAATAAATCTACTATATCTAATCTATGTGTTAGATCTTTTGAATGCAATGTCATGCTTGGATCTGAATCAGGATCTATTATTCTACATGTTAGTCCCTTTTTTACAAAATATAATGTAAAATATGAGAAACCATGGTTACTCATACAAAATAAAAACATATCTGAGCCAAATATACTAAGTAAAAATATACTAAAAGACCATTATACATGTTTAACCCTAAAATGAAATTTTGTGGGTGTATTTCACTTTAAATTTAAGGTTAAGAATATATAAATCAAAAGGCATAGTGGTGATAATAAAATATATAGTAGGCCAATTATATGATAAACTTAGAATAAGCATACATTAAATTTATTATGTTGAGATAATATAAATGTGGAAAGTAAAACTAGGCTAGATATAAAAATGACAAATAACATAGTACTTAGCTTTTTCTAATGCTAATGTAGTTTTAGATCTAGAACAGGCTGAAATGAATTGGGAAGTCAATATTAGAATAGTTATTAGATTCTAGATCTCATGCCTCTAGCTATCTACATAGTTGCATCAGTCTTGGAGGGTTACATCGATGTTACTTTCTAATTTTGATGATAGTATCTTATACATAATATCTAGTGAAACAGGATACGACCACCTAGATGTTTATGTTTTTGGATTCGTATTCACTCTGGTGTATTATGATTTGGGTCATGCATAGTTGTTCCTTATGAAATGGACAAACCCTAACTTTCCATTTTCAATGTGACCTTAGGTAAAAATGGTTCAGTCGGCATACAGTGTCGATCTGACCCCAATGATGTTATTATCAAAGGATGTTGCCTACATAACCAATACTCTGAAGAGGGCCTCAAATTAATGTAGGTTTCCCCTATGTGTTGGTTTGTGTGTGAATCATGTAATGTGTGTAATGTAAGCACAACAATGACCTATCTTGTAACTTGTAAAATTAAGGCTCTTAGGATTCTCCTCTAGTATGTTGTACCTATACTAGTATGGAAATAGGGAATTTTTTATCAATTGAATGCTTGATAGAGTGTTTTTTAGAAGTTCCTTGGTCTCTTTGGTATTTTATAGGTTAGGAATGAATGAGGGTTGATCTTGTAGTTTTATCAATCCCTTTGGATTAATAACTCACTTTAAATAACTTAGGTTAACCATTAAGTACATTTCATTTGCAAATTAGATGACTTTAAGGCACTTGAGACTTACATCAGGACAAGATATTATCATTAAAGCTACTATCTATCCTAGACATCAGTGTTTAGGGAGTAGAAAAATAGGTACATGATAATAAATTTTAGAGGTGTAAGATAAGTATATTTTAAGTATTATAGGAAAGATAAAATGTTTATGTCATCAATATAGGACTAGTCAAACTAAGAGATAGGCTAAGGGGTACAAGATAGAGTAGATGTGAAGCTTGTAGAAGAAAGGAGAGTATATAACTAATATTAATAGCTAAGGTCTAATATTTCCAAGTGTATAAGACTGAGGTGTTACATAATAATAAAATATCATCTACATTTGGCTCCCCTTTAATCTAGTAATGAAATTTCTAATTTAAAATAAATGAATAAGTACCTAGGTGTGTATGCACACTTTGTCTTTACTTGAGTTAAATTTGAGTGATTTATTGGTGACTGAATTGAAACAAAGAACATGTTATAGTGTAAAATCAATGCATATAATCTATATTTAAATTACTTGAAATAAATTGAAATTGAAAGATCAAGGTTTAGGAGTACACATGTGTGTTGTCATAGCCTTTCCTATTGTCAAGTTATTTATAAAAACATGTGTCATTGTAAGGAAATAAAAATAATATTTGAAAAAATATATATAAATCTTTAAAGTGTGTATATCCAATGAGAGAGAGAGGGAGAGAGAGATTGGAAGGCACATGCCCCCAACTCTAAAGCAAAAGTGACTTTCCACCTAGCAGTTGAGATTAGTTGAACTATGCAACCCAATAATAATTATAATTTTATGAGGTTATATGATCAATTCCAACCTAAAATATTGGTAATATTAAGTGATTTTATCACCTTAATCATACCAAAATGTCAACCAAAAATTGTAGTAGAGTGGCTCAATATGGTCTATAAAAGTCTGTAGGTATCAATACATGTAATAGTTTTGGAATCTAAAATTGATTTGGATTTTTTTAATATTAGGCACATGTTGCATAAAATATACACCTTATATATGTATCATGCTGAATTTGTGTATAAAAATGGTACCAATGTATATAATTCTACCATAACTGTGAATTTGAATCATATAATTATGTGCTCTAACCAATTTCGATAATTGTGTGTGTAGGACATGTTTCCCAAGCATGCCTCCATTATATATGGAGAAATATAAAAACTAATATAAGTACCAATGTGAAGGACATATTTCAAAATATGCCCCCACTATAAGTTGGAGATGTTGAATACTGAATAGGTGTGGATAACATGCATCTAAAGCATGCCCCCACTAAATCTATGAACTAATATAAATACCATATACTAAATAAATGTGGAGAACATTCTTCCTAAGCATTCCCAAACTAAATATAAAATTTTTAAATGTGTGGAAGTCATGCCCATATGACATGACCCCATTAATTTTGAAAATTGGTATAAGTACCAAATACTAGATAAGTGTCGAGAACATGCTTCCAAAGCATGCCCCCATTATAATTTGGGAACTGTGAGTGTGTGTAAAATGTGTTTCCAAAGCATGAGCCCACTAATATTCCCCCTTTTGAGGTGAGTAAAAAATATTAAATATGATTTACCTCACCTTAAAAGGGTAATTCAACTGTAAAATCTATGAATGTAACAATGTAGCCTATAGAAGGAACATGTCTAGTTAATTATGTCATTGAAGCACATAGAACCAATGTGATCACATGTAAGCCTAAGATTGATGATATATATCATGGAAATGTCTATATAGTAATAATACAGTCTTAATAAGCAAACAATCACACACACAGAATCACTCAAAAATAAGTCAATGAGCAATGTTCCAAAGAGACCCAAACAAGGGACATGTTCAAACATCACACAATCAAAGGGACATGACTTATTAAAATGTCCATTAAATAAATAATGACATATTCAAATGTCCATACAAAAAATAATGTCATGAAAATGTTAATAAAATCATACATAAGCATGGGGGTCATAAGCAAAGGATCGTATTCAAATACTAGAATAATCAAGACAAGACACTCAAGGAAATGTATAAAGTAAAGCATAAGCAACAAGCATAAACATGTCATAGTGTACCATGTATCCAATGTGTTATAAAAAATGTCAAGTGTATATCATATGAATTACCATGTGTAAGATATTATCAAGGATAATATGCATGTGTAAGTACATATGTAATCTCAAACATGATAGTGTAGAGTGATCATCAAATCATATAACTTGTGTGTATCAAGATTGAAGAAGCAGATACCCCTAATGTCCATATGACATGAGTAGAGGCAAATACCAACATATGAAATAGGAGTGTATCATGTATCTATGTATTCTTGTATCACACCCAATGCAGAAGTGTGACACATATATGTATGTAGGAGTAATTGAGTATGTAGTCCATAAATATGGAAGTAACATATGGATGTGTTTTAACTATTTAGGACTTAGTAGATATATACCATATGTTGTTAATGGTCTGAGTATATAAAAAAGTTGAAATGAATATAATAAATAATTGATTTGACAAGTTCTTCTAAAAATAGTAAAGATATGAATAAAGTATACTTATCTAGAGCAAAATAGGTGTTTTCATGACTCAAGAGGCTGGAACAGGCTTGGAAATCAGCTAGACATATTTTATTCTATGATTGTAGTTGAAATTAGACTTTAGACAGTATCACCCTTATGAGGATAACAACACCATGTGGTACTAGTGTCCAATTATGGCACTCGTGTCCTTCTTAGAGGAGTTGTCTGAAACTTTCAAAAAAACTATAGGAGAGTTTGAGGGACCTATAAGTGCTTATGTGACTTCTAGAAGTTCACCTATGTCATTTTCTTGCTTGAATATCTTTCAAAACCTTAATGAACACTTGCACATGTGAAACAACAACCAGATCAAATGTAAAAGAAAGGGGGGAAATGGGTTATGGTATATTATGATCACATAGATCAAAACCCATGTTATCTTCATCACTTCCTATATTTACCCCAATACTAAGGGTCTCAGATTACATGTAGTCAACCCTTAGGGAATGTCCATAATCAATGTGCATGGTTTGCTAGAATGACTTAGAATGACTTTCATTTAGGCCCTTCTTCGATCAAGCACGCAAGTCTAAATGTGATAGATGAGTAATATACAGTGTATTAAGTTGTATTATTGACTAATTTTATGTAATTATGTGCCAATATAGTAAGTTCTAGATGTAAAATGCCCTGTGAGGCTCTTTATATATAAGGAACTTTGATTTGAATGTAAGACCTTGTTTGTTGGCTAACTAGACAATAAAAGATAAATAAAAAACATAAGAGAAGGCTCAAGGGAGGGTTATGACCTAAAACATGATTAAAAATGACCATTGGACACTAGTGCCAAAAGGTGGACACTAGTACCATTTGGTGCTACTATCTAGATAAGGGTACTAGTCTCTTAAGGTCTAAAAATAGAGATAAGATTGGGTAGAATAGGCTATGGGCCCCTATGACTTGGAGGGGATGACTCAAGACGATTGGGGTGAAATAAATAGAGAAAACAAGACATAATAAAGATAAAAGGACCCAAAATGACCATGTAAATAATGGAAATATTCATCACTATATGTGAAGGAACAACAAAAGACATAGTACTTGTGGTTTTTTGACCAAATTAGGGTGTATATATTTCCCCCACTTTTATTCTAGTAGTGTAATGAAATGAAAGTACTAGAGTAAAAGAAAAATAGGAATGCATACCTATACTTACCTATGTGAATGTGCTTTGGACTTGGCCCACTTCTTGGCCAAACAAGTGAACAGGAGTTAGAGTGAAGTATGTGAAGAGGAAATACATAATTTGGGTTCCCCATATACTGAATCTGAATAATCAACTCAATTATGAGGAATAAAACCTAGTTTTGCCCCTACCCTGATATATAAATTGAATGAGTATGTAAATTAGAAATGTGGAGAAACAAGCCCTACTTGCCCCCACTCTAATGTCTAGATTTAATTTGAGTATTTAAACTAAAAATGTGGAGAACTAAGGCCTTCTTGCCCCCACTCTAATGTCTAGATTGAATCTGAGTATGTAAACTAAAATTGGAAGTCAAAACTATCACTTGGCCTACATAATCTAGGTCTAGTAAAGGGATATGAATCAATTACTATAGATGGTCATGTGACTCAAATTGGTGAAGACCCAATGGTACCTTGGTGACATTTGAGTGATGATATGAGTATAACCTGGTAATTTAAACATAGAGAATGGCATAACTTATCATTCCATCTATACCATTTGGTGAATCCCAATAGGATCAAGGATGTGTGCCCTGCATCATTCCCCCAAACCTAATATCTGAGTAATGTAATTATGTATTTGAATAGTTGTATATTTGATCCAATCTATATATTTATGTAAAAATATATGTCTAAATATGTGAATTTGAGTCAAACTATATATTTGATTAAGCCTTTGTGTCTAAATATTTGTATATCTGAGTAAACCCATGTGTTTGAATATGTGTATCTAAGTCAAACTATATATTTAAATAAACTTGTGTGTCTGAATATGTATATCTAAAGCAATATATGCATATATGTGAATATGTATCTAAACAAATATATGTGTATATACCCCCACCTTTTGGTGAGAGATCCAAAACTATGGTAAGGGTGTCTAACCAAAAGTGATATCGACTAATATGGTGGTGGTAGTTAGCTGGGGTAATATTATTTTTATGTTTGAATATTATTTCGATTGTAACATAGTTGGTTGTGTAAACTAGTAGTGGGATAGACCTTTGTCATATATTGAGTTTGTTAAGGGAATATAGGTTTTATCATTTTGTGGAGTTTAATGTGATTGGGATATTAATGAAACTAATATAGGGTGAGGTACATTGGGTTCAAGTCCAATGCATAAAAAATGGATCACAAATCAGAGTTACAATTTTTTAGATATTGCATTTGGAAGAATTTGGTATTAGTTACTGAATTTATCACGTAAGGTCAACCTTAGTAAGATGGAATTTTTAAAATGTGACTTAAATATGTTGGTTGATTTGTTTGACAACTCATTTGAACCATTTGACATGATAGTGATTATTTTTATTGATATAGAGAGTATGTCGAGGAGATGAAGAGTGAGTGCGATGTGGTATGAGGAGGTGGAGGTAGTTATCCAGGCTGGGGAGGATATTACCTTGGTAAGAAGACTATTATTTTCACTATTTTTAACATATTTAATACATTTTTTATTATTTTTAGTGAAAATATGGTAGTATAAGGTCATCTTTAGAAATGTGTTGCTACTATCTTGATAATGGCACTAATGTCAAAGACATGGTGCCAGTGTCGTAGGTATGACACTATTGTTTAGCACTATTATCATATATGCAGTGATAGTGTCCACTAGGCTTAGTTTATGGTGCTTGTTATTATTGAATGGTGTTTTATGATTGTTTTTATACATTTATATGATATTTTATGATGTTAATGTTTTATTTGATTATAATTTATAGGTATATGTGTGCATGAGAGAGTTTAAGAATGTCCAGATGATGGAGACATTATAGGGATTGCCCTTGATAGATGAGGAGATGGATATGGTAGATAGATCTAGTCTAGGTCACATGGCATCATTAGATATAATGCCCTAGGACAAACATATGATGATTGTATTGTGTGAGAGGTGGGATGTCGATACTAATACATTTTGGCTACTTACTAGGGAGATGACTGTCACCTTGGAGGATGTCTATAGTATTCTGAGGTTATCACTTACTATCAAAGAGTAGTCCTATAGGAGGCTATTGGTGACTATGTTAAGGATCAGGCTATGAGGTATTTTTCCATGATGTCTACAAAGACTCATTAGGTAGGGAGCTATAGTGATATATTGTTGTCATTAATTATCACAATGAATTTTCCATGGTTGCAAAAGTTCTTAATGATTATGTTAGTTTTGTTTGTTATCATGGATAAGAGTTGATTATCTATCTCATATAGGATGTATGGGATAGTAAAAGATATAAAGGATCATGGAACTATTTACTCATGGGAGTAAACTATGCTAACCCACATTTATTTGGATTTATATTGCTTCACTTAGATGTGTGCAGGTGGTATTAGATCTTCTACACTATTACATTTTTTGGATTATGAACATATAATAGTGAATATACTAGTGTTTCCTCGATGGGATGATTGGGCCCACCCTCAAAAAATTTTAGAGAGGTGGAATGGTATGAGCTATGTGCCCAAGAGAAGCATGATATAGTGTTGATAGGTGATTACCAATTTGATAGATAGAGACATTATTTGGAGGCCCTACAGGAGTTGAGGGATGGCTTGAGGATGGTGTTTAATTAGGATGGGTGAGAGTGAATTACTAGTTTCATGACTATTGGTTCATGTATTCAAGAGGTTTTAGTATGATTAAGTGATGTGGTAGTTTTATATTGCCCAAAATGTTCCATTGACACCATTAGTGTGGTTGAGGATTTCTTAGGATCTAGTGAGGCTAACTAATAGGCCTAGATCATCAAATACAGAGTTAGCTCTAATTTTGGTGATAAGATCCAATGATTTATAGATAGATGTTAACAATGTAGGAGTGACTAATTCCTATGTATCATGGTGGAGGGAGCACATATGGGCACCGCTATTCTTGAGAGGCGGGATGGTTATGGAGGATGTGTTGGATTTTGATCCCCTCAGGGATATTAAGGGTAGGTTGTTATTTTATATGTGTATATTATGCTTACTTTGTTACTTATTTACTTGCATAGGTATCTGATGTATTATGTTGGTGTGTGTAGGTTCATGTGATGATGATTATTGGGAGACTACCATTGAGTATGTGCTCTAAGTACTAACACAACATATCCCTAATGATGTTGTGAATAATGGATTAATGGATAGGGCCACAAATGTTGTTAGTTTTCATGCTCACTTATTTGATCAAGAAGCCATAGCTAATGCAGTATATAGGTGAGTAGTTGTGTATAGGGATGAGTCATATGCAAATTTATAGAGATGAGTTATTCCTATATATGATGCTTTAGGTGGGGTAGGTAGCTAAATAGTGGATGACTATATACATCTACAACAAGATCATATGGAGGTGATGGTATAGTTAGGGTTGTTATGGGAGAGAAAGAGTAGATGTAGGCCTTAATCAAGGTCATAGAGGGATAGTGGGGCCTCAAATTCCAATATGGATGTATCAAAGAGTGAGAGTGAGGGGGTTGGTCCTGCTAACCAAGTCTAGATTATTGAGTGACTTATAGTATTGTATTAAAACTTTGTTATGAACTAGAAATATATATCTTTGTTTTTATCTAGGCATTGTGTATATTTTTATCTTAATTTGTTGCATCATGCATTTTTCATGTGTTTGATTATATTCATTGTGTTAAATGGTGATATGAAAATATGTTGTGTTTAAGTAATGGTAATGAATTATTTATCTATTTATAGATGTTTAAGTAGATATGTATAGTGGATTAGGAATGTTAGTTATTAGTATGGATGTTATAGGAGTATCATAGGATATTTGATTATGAATCATGTAAATGTGATATGCACTATTAAAACCTAGATGACATAGTAAACAAGCAACCATATTGCTCATATTGTGTTGGTGTATAAGTAGATTCTATAACTAATATTATGTGTGGTACACTGCTAGTAGCTAAGTTTGTAGATTATGTAGTAAAGATATTAATTAGTTGTCACATTAAAATTTTATCTTGAGTGATGTGATCTCTAGAAAATGTCTTGATTAGTTGTTGAACTATATTCTAATTTATATGATCTCTTACAAATATCTCAATAGATGGTTGAATTGAGACTTTGCTTTGATGTTTGTGATTATTTATAAATCATTAATTAGTGGGTGAACTTAGACTATGATATGATATCTATGATTATTTCCAAATATATTAATTATTGGTTGAAATTACATTGTGCTCTAATCTCTATGATTGTTGCTAAATATCTTAATCGATGGGCAAACTGAGACTATGCTCTAAACTCTATGAATTGGTTGCCATATCTGTTGAATATGTGGTACATGATATCTCTCATAATTATGTGTTATAGAAACCACATTTCTCATATGTTTAGTAACCAATGGCTCCTTAAATGAAATGTCTTGGGATAACTCAATCATATAGGAGTGTGATTTAGGAGATTGTGGAGACTGATATCTTACTTCCCCTTATGTGAATGTTATAATGCCTCTATCAACATATTGGTCAATATAATCTTGGAGTGCATAATAATTATTGTCTAAATGTCTAGTTATCTTATGAAAATTACAATATGGTTTATTTTTTATCCTATGTAGATGGTGTGTTATATGGTGATGAGTAGAAGTAAGTATTGGTGTTCAAAATTTGCACCCTAGCTGAGGAGGGGATTACTCAGATCTTCCTAATCAAATCTAGTCCAACATGGCACTAATCCTATGATATGGGTATCTTAATAATGGATCAAACCTTTGAATAAGGTTGGCTTCCTTATGGTTCTATCACCTAAACTAAACCTACACTAGTACTTGCTTGGAAAAAGAAGAGAGATTTGATAAAAACTTATAAAAGCATGTAAAAATGTGATGCACCAATGATTTGATCACTCAAATTCACAAAATACACACTATAAAACACTTCAAGACCAAATAATATCAATCTCACATAAATATTTTAGAATAAGGAATTAATCAGTTACCAAATTAGCAAGAGAGGGAAAATATCCACTTTTGAGCTAGATAATAAACTATAAATTGTAGTTATAATGACCTATAAGAACTACTAAGCACTTTCTAAAGGTGATAAAAACTCAAACATAAGCAAGGAACATACATTCACTTAACCATAGTACATGAATTCATAAAACACACTTCAATCTAGCTTAGAAAAGGATGGAATTTAGTCTTTATTGCATCAAAAATGTGCCATAGTACAAATTTTGGCAGAGTTTGGTTATACCAAAAAGAGGGATCCATTTCTAAGGCTTGGAAGCCTATATTTATATAAAAAAGGATAGAGAGAGAGAGAGAGAGAGAGAGTTATGCATTGAAAGAGGCCCAACCACTTTTGATGGATTAGCATTCTTAAGGATGCTGACTCATGATATTATCACAAAGTAACCAAATATATAAAATAATTGAATGTTCATTATCCTTATCCATCCACCCGATGTCTTTTTTGAACTCTATGATATCATCTAATGATCTGTTGACAAGGATCATGTCTTAGAATTGGAAAAATTATGCCACATCTACTTTGGGTGGCCAACTATATATGCTCATTAAGAAATGACCATGATGATAGGTGAGACATGTCTCCCTGTGATCACATTTACATCTTCACTTGTTCTAACTCAAACTTGGGTCCATTCCATAGACGTAAAACCAATCTCAGATCATTGGTTTTTACATAGTCATAATATTCATAAAAAATCCTTAAAACTATTTGACATTATTTCACAAACATTAGTTCATCTTCTATCTTTGTATCTAGTCCAAAAAACCTATTTTACCTATATGGAGCTCTATTGGTAATTCTTAGTCCCACTGGTTCTATCTGGATCATATCTGAGATTTGGTTCTTTTGCATTTACATTCTTGATTCAAAAATTGCCCCATTGACTTCCATCAAAAATGTCCAGGTTCACCTTTATTTGATTGCCCATTAAAAACTAACTCAGCCCATTTAATTGTGCCCAACTATCTTTATTCTTATTGGTCATGTATATTTTTTTGAATTATTGACTCATCTCACTCCATTGATTGCTTTTCTATGATTTGAATGTGTTATTGATCTTCCTAGGCCCATTAACATGTTAGTCGATGCTCACAATTAGATCTTTTATAATAACGAATGTGGATCATTGATTTAGCTTAGACGCATCCCTTTTTTAGTGAATGTGTACAATTGGATCTCTACTTGATGATCCCACACTATTGGATCATGTCCAAATTGTATATCTTTAATGGATTTAACCTGGGGACCTTTTGACCTATATGAATCTAACATGGATCATTAGATCTCATGTGTTAGTATGCAGGCTCATGTGAACCATTAGATCTCAACCAACTTTAAACCTTTTATGAACCTTTTGAACCCAAATGGTTACTTGTTGTGGCCTAAATTTGACATTTGTATGAATGTCTTATTGACTTCTTGACTTCACATGTGCCACTAGATCTTTGCTTAGATTGAATGCAGACCACTGATCTTGAACCTATTTAAATACAAATGGTTATTTATCATGGCTTGAAATTTGACATCTACATGAGTGTATTTGATGTTCACACAACCATCACTACATATTTTAAAACCAATGGTCATCATTTGTGCTTAAATTTGACACTTATGGGGAATTCCTGGACTTTTTGAATTCAAACATCTATTTCTTATAGCCAAAAATTGATGTTTATGCAACTGTCTAGATCATAAATTTTGTGGGCTATTTCCTTCAAACCTTTATCTATGAGATTTTTTTAGGGCACCTTCCTTGAAAAAATACCCTTCATAACCCTTGAACTGGACCATTTTCTTGAGAAATAACCCTTTGGAAAAAATTTATAGAGCACTTTACTACAGAAAAATCCTTCGAGATTTTGAAAATGGATCATTTATCTAAAGAAAATAACCTTCAAGAGAAATGTATAGGATCATTTCCTTGAAAATTGACCTTTTAGAACTTTTGAAAATGGACCATTTTTCTAAAGAATGACCCTTTAGAATTTCTGTTTGGTTCACTTTCCTGAGAAAAGACCATTTGGGAAAATGTTTTGACCACTTTACTTGAAAAAGATATCCTTTGGAAAAAGTTTTTGGGATACTTTGCTTGACAAAAATGCCCTTTAGAATTTATGTTTCAGACCACTTTTCTTTTAGAATGACCCTTCGATAAAAAAATTTGGAGAATTTTCTTGAAATAAATGACCCATAGGCTTTTTAATGTAGACAAAATATCTGAAAGAATTTACACTTAGCTTTTTTTGATGTGGAAAATTTCTCTTAAATAAATAGGTCTTTCAAAAAAATATTACAGAACAATTTCTTGAAATAAATAGGTCTTCATATTTTTTCTTTGGATAATTTATCCAAAAGAATTCATGCCTTTAAAAACTTTGTCTCAAATAATTTGTCCAAAAGAATTCAACATTTAGCCAAAAAAGAGTCCAAAAAGAAATTAGCTTAGCAAAATAAAAGCCTAGAATAATTCACCTGAGAGAATAAATACTTAGTTAAATAAAAGGTCCAAAATAATTCCCAAGTAAATACTTATCTCAAAAAGGTTTTGTACTTATCTTTTTCAAGGTCTATAAGCCCTTTTGAACTTGTACTTGAACTGTTGTTTGATCCTTGAAAGCCTAAAAGAACTATGAAAATCTGAAGCTAGTATAAACCTATTCCATGACCTTGAACTACTTAGTTTCACCATGAAGACTTCTCATATTGCATGATTGAACCACTCTTCAATCATGATCCTACTCCTTTCACTAAACTCTTAGACTAGGCACATTTTTGGTATGTAGACCAAATTTGGTCAACATATTTGGTGACTTGGTTGGACAGCATGCATGTTATGCTTGAGAACTCAGACCATATACATGACTCTTGGCTCATAACAAATAATAGATGGACCATTTAAATGATTATAATATAGTTTTTTGACTTCAAAGATAAAGAATTCCCAAAAATAGGGAAAGAAATAAAATAAAGTAGGGAAACTAACCTAAAAAGTAAAGGCAATTAAACTACTGAATAATTATACAAATAAAAGCACTTATTTGGGACAAAATATAAATGAAACTAACTAATGTGTTAGAAAACACTTATATAAAAATCAAAAACAATTAACTATGTACATGGGACTTAGCTTCCTTAATAGCAGTGCTTGAGATGTTTCCCATTGACTAGGATAGGAAGCTCTTCACCATTCATCCTTGTGAGCTGGAAAGCATTATGGGACTTGTAGATGGAGACTATATATGGACCACTCTAGAGAGAATAATTTTTTTTGATTTCCTAGCTTAGCTCTATCCTCATCCCACTTGAGGACCAAATCTCCTTCTTGAAAACTTCTTGAAGAAGTTCCTTTGTCAAAATATCTCTTTATCATTACTTGATGGGATTCCATAGCCAACATTGACCGATGCCTTATCTCCTCTAGCTCCATAATCTTAGCATATCTTATTTCTATTGGCTCATTCTCCAAAATCTCAAGTTGATTCATTAATTCAAAAGTAGGGAATTTAAGAGAAATATGCATTCATGCTTCCTTACGCTATACTAACTTGTATGGAGAATTAGAAATTGACCTTTTATAGGTGATCCTATTAGTCCATAGAGCTAAATTCAGTTTTAGATGGCATGATATTTTATTGTCTTCTAAAATCCTCCTAATGATCTTTAACAAATTCTTATTAGTAGATTCAGCAAGGCCACTACCTTATGGGTAATAGTTTGATGAGGTGTTGAGGAAAAAACTATATTGAACTACCCACTAGTTGATCTTAGATCCTATAAAATCCATATCATTATCATAAATTATAGTTGAAGGGATCCCAAACCTGGTAAGAAAACCTTCATAAAAGTCCAAAACATTGGTTTCATTGGCTTCCTTTAATGTTATTGCCTCTATCCATCTAGTAAAATAATTTTTGGAAGTTAGGATCCACTTTTTTCCTAAGATTGAATGGGGGTTGATTAGACCAATAAATTATAATCCCCATTGGACAAAGGGTTGATTTACTAAAATTGGTTAGATAGGTAAGGCTGCTAGCTTCACCTTTCTAACAAACATAGCACATTGTCTGCATTTATTGACCCATGCATGACAATCACCAAATAAACTTGGCCAATAATACCCACTTCTCATTATCTCGTGGGTATGATCCTTATTGAGTAATTTCCACCATTTCCAACATGAAATTGTTCAAGTAACTTCTATGTTTGACCTAATTCTATGTATCTTAGCAGTATGTCATTGATATCCTTTTTAAACAATACACTATCAACAAGAAGGAAAGGAATTGACTACAGTCTAAAATATCTTCTCTTTAAAGGAGTTATATTTGAAGGATAAATGACATTCTATATATATCTTACCATATATTGGAACCAGTTGGGGATGAGGTCTAATTACTTGCAACTTCTTCATCATTTGACACCATAACCAGTTCATTAGTCTCCTACAATTCTTGGGCTGGATGTTCACAAAGTATTTTGTCTCTAACCAACTTTGTGACCTTGATCTCAACATCATATTCCATGACCTTGAATATCTAACCATCTCTCTTGTCATTTATATCTTTGTTCAGAAGAAAATCTTTAACACTTGGATGTGCAACCATCAAATGTATCTTATTATTGGGCAGTAAGTACCTAAACTTTTTAAGAGACCTTATGACTTAAATTACATGATTCTTAACAAAATAATACCTCATTTAATATTCTTTCAAACCTTAACTGGAGAAGGATATTAGCTACTCTAAATCCTCTTTATTCTACTACATGAGAATACCTAAGATTGTGTCAATGTTAGCATATCTATATAAGAAGAAATATTTTGTAAATTTACTGTTCAAGAGTGTAGGAGCATTATCTATAGCTTTCTTGATCTCTTAAAAACTTATTACTCCTTATTTGGACCAACTAAAACTCTAACCCTTATTTAGCATGGTTGTGAGTGGCCTAACTAAAGTAGAAAAATTTTAAATGTATCTCGTTATGAAGTTAATCTTGCCTAAAATCTTTGGAAGGTTTTCTTGTGCTTAGGAAATGAAAGTGCATGAATTGATTCTATCCTATTAGGATCTATGCTTGTACCATTTTTTAAAATGAAATATCCAAGAAGCCTACCTTCATGCACAGATAAAACACACAAGTTTTTAGATTCAAAGACACTCCAAATTCCTTTCACCTTGAAAACACTTGTCTGAGATGAATCATATGCTCATTTATATGGTTAGAGAATATTTTTATGTCATCTAAATAAACTAGAATAAACTTGTTGAAGAAACCCTGAAATGCCATGTATATAACTTTCTAAAAAGTGGCTCTAGCATTAGATAAACCAAAAGGCATATTTATGTATGCAAACATCCCCCACTTTGTGGTGAAGGTTGTTTTGTACTGGTCTTCTTCTTTGACCAAAATCTAGTTATATCCACTATAACCATCTAATAAAGAGAACCTTTCTAAACCTACCACTAGCTATAAAATTTGTTTCATTAATGGAAATGGGTAGTGGTCTTTAGGAGAGGCCTTATTCAAGTCATGAAAGTCAACACATAGCCTTATTTCACCATTCTTATTTCATACTATAACAAGGTTTGCCACCCAATTTGAGTGCTTAATTAGAAATATTATAGCTGACTTAATGAGCTTATGTAGTTCAAATTTCATCAGAGGTTCAAGTTTTAAAATAATTGGCCTTTACCTTTGTCTAACTTGCCTAGTCTCATCTTCTCAATCAATGGTATATTGATATAGACTTGGACCAAATACCTTAAGTTAATTATACTCCCATGCAAAGACATCTACAAAACTTTGACATAACTCAATAAAAGTTTCTTTCTCTAAAGATGTGCAAACTTTGCCTAGCTTTAAACTCTTGCCAATGGCAATCTCTACATTTGCATAGTGTTCTTCCTTGATTGAAAAAGTGAAATTTTATTTTCTCAATTCATCATATCTATTGAATATGTTTTCAAGGGTGACCAACCCTTTAGGAAACTTGTTTGTCTTCAACTACACAATCTGGTCATCATACCACTATAAATGCTTGTCTTGGTTCCTTGAGTAGAATTCAGCTTCCTCTTGTAGAAATTTGACAATCTAACTATCATCTTCAAATACTTTCCAATTTTAATTATTGTCTGGGATAGAAGGATTCACAACTACATTTTTTTGTGAATGAACTTTTTCATTTTTTATGTCATATGGGATATTGAATTGTGACCCAATATCAAGTAGCCTATTTTTAGGCTTGTTCTTTTATCTTGATATGGCCTAAATATTAAAATCTTGAAAGTATGCAAATAGGTCCCATACTCTATACTTATAGGACCTAAGTAGTGGATTCTTGCATATATTAATTACCCTTACTTGGTGAACTACTAGTTCACTATCTCCAAAGACTTGTAAGGAATTGACCATCTTTCTTGCCCATTGCAAACCATGAACTAGTGTTTCATATTCAGTAACATTATTGTAACAACCAAACTAAGACTTGAGAGAAGAGAAATACCTTTTATTGGCTATATAAATTAACATCATTCCATATTTAGTGTCATGTTAATTTCTAGATCCATCAAAATATAGTTACCACAGTCCATCACTAGGTTGATCATCTTTCATCAATGTTGGAATTGGTACATCATTTTCATGAAGACAATAAACACAAATTCCTTATTATTAAATTAACTTTTAGGTATCATGTCCATGCAAATTAGAGGCCCATTCATCAAGGAAAATATTTGGGACTCCATCTAGAGTTGATTCAGTTTCTACATCACTATTTTCTAATACATTGTCTAAGATAACACAATTAGTGTTCACATATATGGCTCCAAATGAAACCTTGAAATAGATTCAAAACATATTGTTACCTTAGTACCATACCTAGTTCTAAACATTAAATAGGTCCAATCAGCTAACAAATATCCTCCAATATTTGAAGTAAAGTCTCTTGACAAGGACATGGCAATATAGGGAGGCAAGTCCACTACAACTACATCTTGTTGAATGAAAAAATTAGGGCAAGCATGTAATGTTAGCTTTAGGCCTTTGATTATGCCTATTATCTTTTTTAGTGATCCATCTAATTGAAATACTCCTTTGGTATTTGGCTCATAAACAAGACCAAGCTTGTTTGTAATTTGTTTGGGCATGGCAATGCTACTAACTCCACTATCTACCATATAATTATGAACGACATAGTCACCTACTATCAAAGAGAGATAAAAGGGAGGGGTTTAGTTTGATTTTACATTGTTTTTGTCCACCTTTATCATGTTATGTATCTACTGATCAAGTTTATTGATTTATTTGTCTGAATTAGCCAAGATAACTCCTTGTTTCTCAGCCAGTTCTTCAGATACCTTAAGATCTAAAATCTCTTAAATAAGCATGTGTTTTTTCCCTAGAATGGCAAGGGAATCCCACATGCTAATACTAACATTTTATTTATTCATTTTTTATATAATTTTAAAATATGCTCCACTAACCTTTGTTTATAACTTTAAAACCATTGGTTGTTTTCTAGTTAGGGGCATTTGGGGAACCTTCACTATCTCTACATTCTAAATATTCTACACTATAGGAATATTAACTTGATCTTTGACACTCTTTGAAATAAAAATAGGAACACTAGAAGTATTACTAACATCTTGAGCTTCCTCAACTACTCTTCTTTTAGCTCTAGTTAGCACTGCCACTTAATCATTTGTGTTGCTAGTTTCACCAACTTGATTGAATGCAATATGATCATCCATTTCTAATTAACATTGATAGTATCAGGATACCATATAACTTGTTGATTTTCTCCTTATAATGGCATATTCATGTCTTGATTCTGACAACCTTGAAGAGAGAATACTTCCTATGTCATTTGTGGCATAGTAATCTCTTGTGATACCAAGGCTTGATTTTGAGTGTCATTTAAATTAGAAGGCTTCCAACCTAGATCTTACATCAAGTTATTTTGAGGAACAATATCTTTTGAACTATAAATTACATTAGGATTAGGGGATGTATTTGTCTTAGTTTGGGTTATGTCTCCTTGAATTTGATAAGGTTGCCTATTTTCTTTGAAACCTTGAAAAGAGGGTCTTGAGTTATTAAAAGACTAATAAGTATTTTGGTTTTTTTGTTGGTAAGGTCTACCTTGGTACTTATATCTCTTGAGTTGAATAATATCATTTCCAAAAGCTTGTAACATGCTTTTTAGATCACCAATCTTACTAGATTGATTAGGATGGGCTACAACTTAGACTTTTGGAGATGGAATAGGTGATATAAATGGAATTTGAGGAACTTAAGGAGGAATAGGTTGTAATTCTATAAATATGGGCATTAGAGGCCTTAGATCAAGTTTACCAGCTTGTAATAAGTTATTTTCTACTCTGATTATAATTTCATAGGTATTTGGCATGGTATTACCACCCATAGATTGTATCATGACACTTATATCAAAATTAAAGGCCTTAAAATAGTAAAAAAATGCATAATCTAGGGATGGTCTAACCAATGTAAGGATCTTAATCCATTTCTTTTGGAATCTGAGGTTAAAATCAAACATAAGTTCATGGGGGTACCTTTTTATGATAGTTAGTCGTTCAACCAAGGATAGATGATTAGACTTGTCTTTAAATTATCTAACTAAGGCTGCACCTAACTCATCCCAAGTAAAAATGGAGGTCAAAGGAAGATTATTATACCATTATAATACTTTTCCTTTGAAATAAGTAGCAAGCAATCTAATAGCCACATTATCTTGAGTAATATTATGAACATAGCATTGATTGGCAACATCGTGGATATGCTCAATAATAGTAGTAGGTAGACATAAGTATGTCATTGCATTGGGATAAATTTAGGAGATTATCCCTATTAAATAAGACAAACACTTGATTCTTGATAATATTTGGGCAAAATGGATTTGGCTTATAGGGATAATAGATTAGAATAAAATAATGGGTTGACTAGAAAATGAATATTGCTTTGGAGGATAAGGCCTTGTACTATTAAATCTTGATATTTTATAAAAATTAAAAGGTAATTAAATATGTTTAAAATTTGTACCTTTACTTGATGATCTTGTTGTAACATTTGGCATGAAAGCACTATCTAGAAGATGCTATGAGCTCTATAAATTGAAGGATCTTTAACTCTTGATGATGGTAAATCTTTCTTGCTACTATAATTCCTTCTTTTTAATCTTAAAACTTCAATTTTACCAAATAAACTTGGTCTCATGGGGTGTGCCAACATTTTTGGTGTTCTATATTTGTACCCTAGTTGAGGAGGGGATTATTTAGATCTTCTTACTCAAATATATTACATGGGATTGATCCTAGGTTGTGGGTATCATAGTAATTGATCAAACCTCTAGAGAAGGTTAGCTTCCTTATGGATCTATCACCTACACTAAACTTAAACTAGCACTTGCTTGGAAAAGGGAGGGAGATTTGAAAAAAACTTATAAAATCATGTAAAAAAGGTGATTCACCAATGATTTGATCACTCAAACTCACACAATACACACTATGAGACACTTTCAAGACCAAATAATATCAATCTCACATAAATATTTTAGAATAAGGGATTAATCAGTTACCAAATTAACAAGAGAGAGAAAATATCTACTTTTGAGATAGATAATAAACTATAAATTGCACTTATAATGACCTATAAAAACTACTAAGCACTTCTTAAAGGTGAGATAAACTTATACATAAGCAAGGAACATACATTCACTTAACCACAGTATATGAATTCATGGAACACACTTCAATCCAGCTTAGAAAAGGATAGGATTCAAACTTTATTGCATCAAAAAGGTGCCATAGTACAAATTTTGGTAGATTCTAGTCATACCAAAAAGAGAGATCCATTTTTAAGGCTTAAAATTCTATATTTATATAAAAAGGAGAGAGAGAGAGAGAGAGAGAGAGAGAGAGAGAGAGAGATTTGTGCATTGAAAGAGGCCCAACCACTTTCGATGGATTAGCATTTTTAAGGATGTTGACTCATGATGTTATAATGAAGGAACCATTTCTATAAAATAATTGAATACTCATTATCCTTATCCATCCACCTAATGTCTCCTTGGAACTCTATGATATCATCTAATGATATGTTGGCAAGGATCATATCTTAGAATTGGTAAAATTATGCCACATCTACTTTGAGTGGCCAACTGTATCTACTCATTGAGAAATGACCCTAAAGATAGGTGAGACACATATCCCTACGATCATTTTTACATTTTTACTTGTTCCAAATCAAACTTAGGTCCATTCTATAGATGAAAAACAAATCTTAGATCATTGGTTTTCATATAATCACAATATTCATAAAAAACCTACAAATTATTTAACCTTGTTTCACAAACATTAGTTCATCTTCTATTTTTGTATCTAGTCCAAACAACCTATTTTACCTATATAAACCTGTACTACCAATTCTTGGTCCCACTGGTTCCATCTAGATCATATTCAAGCTCTAGTTCTTTTGCATTTACATGCTTGAGTCAAAAATTGTAGTGTCGACTTCCATCAAAAATATCTGGGTTTACCTTTATTTGATTGGCCATCAAAAACTAACTCATCACATTTCATTATGCCCAACTATCTTTATTCTTATTGGTCCCATAAATTTTATTGACTTATTGACTCATCTCACTCTGTTGATCACCTTTCTTTGATTTAAATACATGTCATTGATCTACCTATGCCCATTAACCTACTAGTTGTTGCTTTCCATTGGATCTTTTATAAGATCTAATGTGGATCATTGATTTAGCTTGGACTCATCCCTTTTTTAGTGAACATGCACCATTGTATCTTAGTTTGATGATCTTGCACCATTAGATCATGTCCAACTTGTATATCTTTAAGGGCTTTAACCTGGGGACCTTTTGACCTATTTGAATGCAACACAGATCGTTAGATATCATGTGTCAATATGTAGGCTCACGTGGACCATTAGATCTTAACCAGCTTTAAATATTTTAAGGACCTTTTGAGCCCAAACGGTTATTTGTTGTGGCCTAAATTTGAAATTTGTGTGAATGTCTTATTAACTTCTTGACTTCACACATGTTGTTAGATCTTTACATGAATTGAAAGCAGACCATCGATCTTGAACCTATTTAAATACAAATGACTATTTGTTTTGGCTTGAATTTTAATGTCTTCATAAATGTATTTGACATTTGTGTGACCATCACTACATATTTGAAAATCAATGGTCATCTTTTGTTCTTGAATTTGATACTTGCATGGAATTCTTGGACTTTTTGAATTCAAACGGCTATTTTCTATAGCCAGAAATTAATGTTTACACAACTATCTAGATCACAAATTTTGTAAGTTATTTCCTTAAGATCTTTGTCTACAGGATTTATTTGAGGCACCTTCTTTGAAAAAAACCCTTCATAACCCTTGAAATGGACCATATTCCCAAAAGATGACCCTTTATAAAAATTGTATAAGGAATTTTATTGTAGAAAGATCCTTCGATATTTTGAAAATGGACCATTTGTCTGAAGAAAATACCCTTCGGTAAAAATGTATAAGATCATTTCCTTGAAAAATAACCTTTAAAAACTTTTGAAAATGGACCATTTGTCTAAATAATGACCCTTCGAATCTATGTTTGGTTTACTTTCCTAAGAAAAGACCCTTCAGGAAAATGTTTTGGCCACTTTGATTGAAAAATATATCCTTCAAAAAAAGTGTTTGGGATAATTTTCTTGACAAAAATACCCTTTGGGATTTCTATATCAGACCACTTTCCTGTATAATGACCCTTTAGTAAAATTGTTTGGATAATTTTCTTCAAATAAATGACCCTTAGGATTTTTACTATGGATAAAATGTCTGAAAGAATTTACACTTAGAATTTTTTTATGCGAACAATTTCTCTGAAAGAAATAGGTCTTTATATTTTTACTTTGGACAATTTGTCTAAAAGAATTAATTCCTTTGTAAACTTTTTCTTGGATAATTTTTTTTGAAAGAATTTAACACTTATCCAAAAAATAATCTTGAAATAAATTAGCTTAGAAAAATAAAAGCCCAAAATAATTCACCTAAGAGAATGAGAACTTAGTCCAAAAAAAGGTCTAAAATAATTCCCAAGTAAATACTTAGCTCAAAAAGGTTTTGTACTTAGATTTTTAAAGGTATGTAAGCTCTTTTGAACTTGTACTTGAACTATTAGTTGATCCTTAAAGGCTTTAAAGAACTATGAAAATCTAAAACTAGTGTAGACCTATTCCATGACCTTGAACTGCTTGGTTTCACCATGAAGCCTGCTCATATTGAATGATTATACCACTCTTCAATTAGGATCCTGCTCCTTTCACTAAACTCTTAGACTGGGCACATGTTTGGTATGTAGACCAAATTTGGTCAATAGTAAGTGTGATCATCTCCTTATCTAATAATGTAATCAAGATATTAGGAGGCCTATCTCTATCTTAAAATTATATAAGCCCTTTATTTGTGTCATATGCTCTACTCACTATAGGAGGTGCCCTGTGAAGTGGATCTTTACCCTTGTTGAGTACCTTTATTAGTTGTTTTTGTTCCACTTTTTTCTTAATCATAAGTGGAATAGGTTATTATACCATATTAGATGACTATATGTTCTTATATACATTCAAATTTGCCTCTGAATGTGTAGCAACTAGTCCCAACTCTGTCTCTAATGCTATAGTTATGTTACATAGAAGTGAGAATGATTTGGATGTTTGATATAATAATTTCTCCTTAAGAGGAAAAATGATGTCTTATTTTAACCTTTTGGGACTTAAAAATTGAAAATGATATGTTTGATTAAAGGGTTGAGTAAACTAAATTAGGAAAATAATATGCATAAAATAACCACTAATTTGTTATAGATTTGACTAGCTTTTGACTTTATAAAAATAGTAATAATTAGTGTAAATAAAGACTTATTTGTAAAACATTTGGAAATTGAGATGGAAATAGGTTTGAGTGTCATCAAATAGATACTGGTGTCAGAACCCCTCTAGGATATTAGTGCCACATTTGGATAGTAGCACCATATGACTCTAGTGTCATGAGATTAGCACTAATGTCCTCTATATAATACTATCCCAAACTTCTAAGTGTACCTGTGTTTAGGTTTTTGGGTTTTATTCCTGTGTGCATAAATTATATAACTCTATGTTATGCCTTCCATGATTGATTTATGATGTAAACCCTAAACCTCCTTTCAATTAGGGTATGAACTAAAAAGTATGTTCATTAGTAGGATAGGATGGACATCTTCAACACCCCACTGTAAAGAGAGTTGCCTACATACTAATACTCCAAGAAGGGATCAAGACCAATGTAGCTCTCCCCACCCAAATGCTAGTGCAAGTACAAGTGATGCTAGTATGATAGTGGCCTTAAGTTCCTTGGGTATGCTTGAGATTGGAAATTTAGAAAATCTAAGATTAGGGTTATTACATGGTAGTATGCAAAAGTAGGGTAGAATAGGGATTGATAACCTTGATTTTTCTCAACTTGTTTCATATTTAAATATGAATTTTTCATTTAATTTCCATCTAGTGGATATTGGGATAAAATTCATGTATTTATAGTGTTTTATTGCTTGTGAAAATATAAAAAATGTCTAGGCTGACCTTAGAAGGATTTTACTTCTAAAAATATATTCATTCGGGAAAGTTAGCGTAAAGGATCTAGGCACCATTTTAGGGACTAGAGCACCATGTGGCTCTAGTGTCCTTAATGTGGTGCTAATGTCCAAATGGAAAAACATTGGGAATGAAGAGTTAGGATTAATAAATGAGGGTTTGGGACTGTGTTTGAGATGACTAGGGATGCTTGTGGCCCACATGAGGGCTAGATAAGTGTGATAATAAGCTCTAAGATATGTCTAGCGCTAAGCTATGCATAGGTAGTCTCAAGTAACACTCTTAACATTCAAACACCAATTTTAGGTGATTAAATTCCCCCCTTTATGTTATAAATATATTAAAGTGAAATGACTAGTATAAAGGAAAAAGAAGCATAACCAAATTTACCTAGGAAGTGAATCATGTGAAGCTGAATTTGAGTATGTGAAGCTGAGTCTAGGTAAGTGAAGCATGATCCAATACATGACCTACACATGAAATGTGCATAATCAGTCCTTACATAAGATATTTAAATCAAAATATTATGTTGAGTAAAGAAGTAAATAAGTAAAACTAAGTAAAGAGATGGGAAAGAGGAAAGGAACAAATACACCTTGTTGGGTACATGAACTAATCCATGAATTTGGTGATAACCTATGTGTGTGTATATAGTGATTAATTAGTGAATAACTTGGACTGAGCTAATAGATTTCTCAATCCTCATGTATGGGTAGCTCAATAATTTAATCCAATTTTGGCTCCATCATTTCCCACCCCTACTTGGTGGATCATGACCTATGAATAGCTTAGATTAAACTGATAGTGTGTCCAACCCTCTCATGTGGGTAGATGAAGAACTCAAGTAAGATATGACTCCATCATTACCCACCCATGTGTAGTAGATAAATTTCAAACTAACCTTAAAAATTACTAAAAATGTCTAACTGAGTATATTTAATTGTGTATGTCAGCTTTGCAACCACTCAGGTATATTATGTAGCTCTGGCCTACTTGGGAACACCAACTACTACAGATGGAGTCAGGGATGAAACAAGTGATAACCTAGAATATGATGTTAATTTTATATAACATATAGAATGACATGTAATTTGGCATTCCATCTTATTAGCCAGTGTACAACTGATCATATGGAAATAATATGTTATGCACATGCCCCCAAACTGGTCTCTGAGTATATTGATTATAGACTAGATTGTAATAATTGTATTTAAGTATCTGAACTGAATATGGGAATGATCATTTCATGCATGATGCCCCCAATTTGAATAATTGATATGAAACTAAGCTGAGCTAGTATGAATTTGAGTAAAAATTAAGTATAATTGATAAACATGTAATTGTATTTGTGCAAACATGTGTTATACCTATTGTACTATTTTATCCAATCTAGGTTATTCTAAAATTGAGGCTATTAGACAGTAGTGCCACATCTGATACATTAGTGCCATGTGGTACTAGTGTCCCCATTTAGGTGCTAATGTCTTTTTGGTTTGAGTTGTGTCACTGTATCACTTTATGAGTCACTATTTTCACTCTATATTTACCTATGTCTAATTTTTTGTAATTAATTTTGTGTGCTAAAAAATTTTGTGAGTACAATATAGGATCTTGATCTCTATGATAAACCCCTCTGAATGCCCCTTATTTTGAGGGTAGTTGTTGAACCTTTGCAATAATTTTACTCAAAAGAAATAGCTCTATAAAATGTGTATTATCTAGAGCATTTATGATAACTACATGATAATCTAAAATAATGTGTATACATAACATCAGAATGTAAGATAATCTGAGCATGAGTATGTAATGTAAGATGTATGTCATGTATATCTTTACATAAGGGTGTCAATATAGATGAAATAAATGTATGTAATAGAAAATCTAAGATTGAGTGGCTAGTTAGGGGGATGGGGTATGATGTTCATCACAGTACCCAAGTAGGAAGGGTAAATGCATGAGGTTCCTCATGGCATGAAAAATTGTTGTGTGTAAGAAGCAAACACAAGTGTCATGGCCATGATTCATATAAGAAATCATACATATAAAACACATTAGGAATGCAAATTAGGCTTAAGGGACACAATAAAAGGTACATGGGCACATGTCACTAAATTTGAAAAAATCATACGTACAAATACATGTTCAAATGTCCACATATGTAAGAAACATGCAAAATATCTTAGATCCACATTGAAGGACATATTCAAATGTTTGCATACATAATCAATAAAGCACACATAAGTGACATAGGCACATGCCCAAGGAATAAATACTATGAATATAAGTAGCATAGAGATAAATAATAATGGCATATTCAAATGCCCTCGAAAAGAAGAAGCATATAAGATACAATCAAGTCTAAACTAGGAAAGCCAGAAATGAAAGAATGTATGAATATGTAGTAAAAATATTTCTAAGAGTGAGGATGTACATATGTTGAGTCTAAATAAGTTATAAATAGAAAAAAATCTAACTATGAGTAGCAATGATCAATATCAAGATATAATAGTGTTAAAATTAGAAAGTAGAGTATATAAGGATAGACCCTGGTGATCAAAATTATGTATAGGATGCCCCCAATTAGGTAAATTTATTAAGTGAATAACCATGAATCAATGTATATGCCCCCATTGGGTAGATGTTATCAGGTTTGAATCAGTGTGGTGGACCTGAGTCATGTAATCAATCTATAACTACTTAATAATAACAAGTGAAGTATATAGTATGATAAAATAGACTATACAAAGATAACTAGCATATGTAGTGTCTAAAAAATATAATAAATGTAAACATAGCAATGAATACAATCTATAAATTTCATGTGTTTTTTGAGTAATATTTGAATGTTTTTGTGTTTTTGAAATATTGTATTATTTTTGAAATTTCTAGCAATAAGCTATGTACAAGCAACATGAAAATTAACTATGTACAAGGAGTAAGAGATAAGGAAAGTATGTACAAGAAGAGAGGAATAATACTAACTGATGAGTCTCATGGAAGACTCACAATAATTATAACCTATGTCAAATAAGGTAACTATGATCATGCATGCTATGTGAAAGGTAAACTATGATCCCTTAATCTATTATACTAAGTATTTTGTATATGTATTTACCTATGTGGTGGTGCTAGAAATCTGTGACATTGACTATGGTATCCTGTGAACTATAGGGGTCTTAAGAAATCATCTAGTAGAATAAGTTGTAGGTGACCTAGGTTTCCTATGTTGAGAAGACCAAGAACCCAATAATATTGATCATGAGAAAAAGTGAGTGGAGGAAAGCCCACTAGAATCTATTACATATCTCTAATGTAGGGGTCTTTCTAATAATGGTCTCTATGGGAGAGTATGCATACATGTCAATATTATAGGAGTAGACCTTGTCTACCTTAGTGGCTAACTTGAACTCTATGATTTATCAATATGAACTATGCTCTGAGTTATAAATGATAACTATGTTATATCTCATAACAGTGATCTAGGAATTTGACTCAAGAGAAGATGGTTAGTATGGTGTTAGTTTCAAAATGAAAAAAAAATGAAAGAAACACACTAAATAGCATAAAATATCTAGGGCTAGACACTAGGGAGAGCTTAGTTAACAAACATGAATAAAACACACAATTAAAATGCAAAATAAACCTTCTTTTACCTTCCTTAGATGCTCCAAATGCTTGTTGTAGTGGCTTGCTTGGCTTGTGCTCATGAAGTCCTTGGCAATAGAAGCTTGGCTACCTCCATCTCTCCTTGGCACCTTTGGCTTATGGTTTGGCTTGGATTGGAATAAATTTGTCATGGAAACACTAATTTCAATGGCTTCTTGAAGATATTTGTGCATTATAACTTTACACCAAAAATAGCTTAGAAATAATGTTCATGGCCTCTCTATTTATAGATTTTTTAGAATGTCTAGAATCAACTTGAACCATCTATCTTGAGATGTAGATGTGTGGTTGATTATTAATTCAATTTTTTTAATTAAGTTTATAATTATCCTCATCATGACACTAGAATAAAGGGAAATTAAGAGGCATGGATGGCATGAATACTAATATTTGTGGCATTATGACCTAGAGATGTCTTCCCAAGAAATGAGGTCACCTGATGATGTAGATATTCAATATTTATTTCCAAAACAAATTATTCAACAATTTTCCATGGAATTCTTTATTATGCTCTAATTTTGTTTAATTATCTCTTAAGCATGTTTAAGCATTTTGTGCACAAATTACCCAAATTGATCAAAATGTCTTGTTATTGGTCCAAAATTTGACTGGATTGGAATTAGAAGTCAATGCTAAATGTCTTAGATCCATTATCCCATTTAGTATGTTATCAACAACAAATAATAAATGAATGCATCTTGTGTAAGATATTTTATAGGAAAGAACAATCTAGAGTACATAGGTGTAAAATTACCACTTTGACTCAAAATGATCTAATCAAAGTTAGCTAACCCATAAATTTCACTATCCCATTTAGGGATACTCTAACCAAAATTATCACTTGAATAAGTAATTTTCAACTCATTTAATGCATTTTAATGTTTTTAGGCCAAATTGTGCATTTTAGGTGAAAATTGGTTAAAATCCTAGTTGGAGGTTATCGATGGCTAGATTTAGGTGTCTATAGTTTGCCCCTATTTGGGAAGGCATTGTAAGCTATAATCATAGTAAAATCTTCTCAAATAATTAAAAGGTCATATATGCCTATAACTACAATGATGATAAACTAACTATATGATGTCCCCTCAAGGGAATGGTTGGCATAAGTAGGTTAGAAAATGGTCCCTCAAAAAAGAAAGAACCAAAATGAGGGGACCAAAAAAAATAAAGATGATGGGGTGAAACCACAATGATATTGAAAAAGTAGTCAAAATCATTAATAATGTAAGTGGGATGGTGTACATTGGTTTTCCTAAAGATAGTTATAAGCATTGTACAGTGGTAGTGGCAACATGGTATGATAACACAATGATTTGCCTAAAAGCATTTATAATAATTAAGAAGATGGAGCTAACCCAATTAGGATAGACAAATAAGATAAAAACATGCCCTTGTATGGGGAAAAAAAGTAAAATGGTGACAACACAATGATTTTCCCAAAGGTGGTTATAATCATTGAGAAATGCAGGTGGGATAGTGTGCAATGATTTGCCCATAGGCAGTTATAATCATTGGATTCCAATTATGAAAAACATGATAAAATTGGTTGAGGAGGATGATAACTTAACACAGAGGATAATGATGAATTGGAACAACCTTTTAGTAGGTAGATGCTCATCTGAACTAATAAAGATTAAAATTCTTTCATGTTTAATTACTATATTTTGGATATGATTAGGATGGAATCAGGATGTCGATGCTAAAGAGATGTTGCCATTACTGAATAGACTTCTTGAAGCTGAGGTTTGTTGTAGCACATGTTGGTAGACATCATGGTATAACATCATGAGGACTTGGCCAAAATATGCATAAGGACTAACTCTCATAATCCAATACTCAGTAGAAAATAATGCACCAATGATAGAAACCATGATGACAATGTAAACATATGAATATGGATGGATTCGAGTATAAGTGTGGGAAAGGAATTACCCAATGAACACACATAAACTAAATCAAGGTAATGGTGCTAAAAGAAAACAAACAGACAGATAAACAAACCAAAAAAAATAAGTAGAAATAAACAAACAATGCAATAGAAACCATATGAACATTTCCCCTAGAAAAATAGGTGAGAACTGAATAAATGAACAAAATGGGGGAATAGAGGAAAAAGAGGGTGGCTGAGTTGTCTCCATATGCACTAGGCAAGTAGATGTTGCCTACATATTTTCATGGATGTAATATCCAATAAAAAAAATTAGACCAAATATAGTTCTCCCAGTGAATGGGAAGAATGTGATAACTGATGAAAATAGATAGAATGGATGTGATAGAATAATAGTAATGGTCTTGCAAAATGGAAAGTGCGTGAGAGAAAAAGGCCAAAAAATATAGGGAAACTAAATGACAAGTGATTTGTTTGTAACTTAGTAAGGGTTCCCAGAATCCTTGAGGCAAAGAAGTGGTCAATGTTTTTATTCTTTTCTAATGGTTTTTAAAATGTTTTTGGAATTATTTTGGAGTATCTCAACTCAATTAAGAATGACAAGACACTAAATGGTTCAAGATCATAAAATGATGAGAGTGTTTAAACTAAGGTTTTTCACAAAATGGAGAGAGCATGGTTTAGGTTGCTCACAAAATGATGAGAGCATGGCTTAGGTTGACTAAGCTAACCTCAACAAGTATTGAGCACTACCTACATAGTCCTAGAGTGGGACCTCAAGTCACTATAGTTCTACCCTACATTAGAGAAATTTGACTAGTATAACAGTCAATTCAAACAAAATAGGCATAGTTGGTAAAAAGGCATAGTATGACATAGGATGTGGCAAGTTGGTATGTCTAAGCTTAATGTTTGCCCTAGTTTTCCCATAGGTAGTTATAAACAAGACACAAAAACATAGGTCAATGGTACTAATTTTCCCAAAGGTGGTTATAATTAGTAGCAAGACTGGTGGTAAGAAAGGAATAACAAATGAAGGATGTAACTACCAAAACTTTTATCATACTCTCCCAAAATATGATCTCTATCTGGAATACTTGAACTAAATGATGAAACTAATTAGATATTTTGATGTTGAAAATGCATAACAAATGGCAAAAAACTAAGGTTAAATGGGCTAGGCTCTAGAACACACTGGGTCAATATAAAAATGGTAAAATGGATACGGGTAATAAAATGGTTAAGAGTAATATTTGTATAAAGAAGAATAGTAATACAATGGTATAACTAAAATAGTCCTTATAAACAATACACCTTAGTGTTTAAGCATAATACCACTTGAGATGAATAATATTCATTGACTCAGGAAGTTCATCTCCATTTGGTGTGGTGAGCCTATATGCTCTTGATCCATAATCTACATGAATGATGAAAGGCCCTATCCATTTTGGTTTGAATTTCCCTTTATGTTTTTTCTCAGCTGTGGTATTCTTTTGGTTTTCTTTAAGAACAAGATCACCAAGTTCAAATGTTCTATACTTAACATGTTGATTATAGTGGCTTTTGAGTCTATTCTAATATGCTTGAATATTATTGAGCATAGCTGTGCATTTTTCATCAAGTAGGTCTAGCTCTTATAGGCAACCTACTCAATAGTCGTGATCATCCAAGACATGATTGAAAGAGATGCATAGTGAATGAAATTTGACCTCAATAGGAAGGATGGCTTGAGTACCATAAATAAGAGAGTATGGAGTGGCTCTTGTGGGGGTATGATGATTGGTATGGTATGCCCAAAGGGCAAAGAATATCTGCAAGTGCCAATCATGATTAGCATCATTGACAATATTTTTGAGAATATTGACAATAGTTTTTTTGGATGCCTCAGCTTGGCTATTACCTTGAGGGTAGTATGTTGTAGAAAAATGTTATTTTATATTATATTTAGTACATATTTGATCTACATCCTTGTTCTTGAATGATCCTCCATTATCAAATATAATGTCAAAGGGGATACCGTAGTGGCAAATTAGATGGTTGAAGATGAATTTGGAAATTTGATTTCTAGTCACATAAGTGAGGGATATAGCTTCAATCCACTTAGTGAAATACTCAGTGGTGGTAAGGATATGTTTATGGTTATTAGATGAAGTGGGGTTGATCTTCTAAATGAGGTCAAGTCCCCATGTAGAAAATGGCCATGGTGTCAACATCAGTTTTAGATTTTTTGCTAGGGCATGAATCAAATTAGCATGCTATTGACATTTGTCACACTTTTTTACATATATAGTAGTATCTACATCTATTATGGTCCAATAATAACCAATACACAAGATTTTTTTGGATAGGACTGCCCCAATAGATTGAGCACCACATACTCCTTCGTGAACTTCTCTTAACACTAGTGTAGACTCTACCAAATTTAAACAACGAAGCAGAGATCCATCAAAATTGTGATGGTAAAAGGTGGATCCAAGTAGAGTATAACAAGTGGAATGATGAATGAAGGATTTCATTTGTTTTTTAGATAGGTTAGGTGGTATAACTTGGTCATGAAGGTAGTTTTAAAGGTCTGAGTACCAAATAGAATTAGGACCAACAATATAACAAATCATTGCAATAGTGGAAGGTTCATGAGCTAGTGCTGAAAAAATTTTGATGTGGAACTGATACTCTCTAGCTTTATCTATTTGTCAAATCAAAGAGCCAATATTAACTATGGCATCTATATTTCTATTACTAGTCCTTGATATGTGCTCAAACTAAATGTTGGCAATTTGTTTTTTAAGAGTGTTAACCATGGCTTTATATGGAACTAGCTTGTCATCTATGGTCTAAAAATGGTATATGACCTAATAGATGATTAACTAAGAATCACCATAAACTTGAAGATAAAATATATTCTAATGAACTACTTGTTGAAGTCCTATAATAAGTGCTTCATACTCAACCATGTTGTTTATACAAGGAAAGCTGATTCTGAATGATTTAGGGATTAGATCCCCTTATGGTTTAATAAATAATAAGCCTACCCCTAATCCATGTACAGTAAATAAACCATAAAAATATAACTTCCAAGGTTGTTCCTCAAGGGGTGTGTTAATGATGGTCATTATGGATTCATCAAGAAATTGAAATGTGAGTGGTTGTGTGTCTATGAGAGGGGCTTCAGCAAGTTGATCTCCAAGAACTTGTCCCTTGATTGCCTTCTGATTGACATACTCTATGTCAAACTCACTGAGAAGCATGATCTATTTATCCATTCTACCTTGCAAAGCTATTTTAGATAGTAGATATTTGAGTGAATCTACTTTTGAAATGACCATGGTCTTATTATCTAAAATGTAATGGCATAGTTTCTGAACTATGAAGACCATGGCCAAACAAGCTTTTTCAATAGGTGCATAGTTATGTTCATAAGTAACCAAGGTATGGCTTAGGTAGTATATAGCATGATCTTTTCCATTGTCATCATGTTGAGCCAAGAGTGACCCCAGAGCATGGTTAGTAGCTAATAGGTATACCAATAATGGCTTTCCTGGCATAGGAGGTAATAAAACAAGTAGATTAATAAAATATTCTTTGAGTTATTGAAAAGCTATTTGGTAGTGATCATCCTAGTGAAATGCAACTCCCTTCTTCAAAAGGTGTGTAAATGGATGGAACTTGTCTACTAATTAAGATATGAAGCATCGGATTGAGTAGATCTTACCCTATAAACTATGGAGTTGCTTTAAATTAGTTGGTGGAGGTATCTTGTTTATAGCATGAACTTTAGTTGAATCAACTTTAATACCTCTATGAGACATGATGAATCAAAGTAATTTGCCTAAATTTACACTGAACACACATTTTTTTGGATTGAGTCTGACTTTATACTCTCATAATCTTTCAAATATCTTACATAGCACTACTGGATGGTCGGCCCTAGTTTTGGATTTTCCTAATATGTCATAAACATAGTCTTCAACAATATCATGCATAATATCATGTAATATGATAGTCATGGCCCTTTGATATGTAGCTCCAGCATTCTTTAGGCTAAATGGCATTACCTAATAACAAAATGTTCCCCATGGAGTGGTGAATGCTATTTTATGTTGGTCTTCTGGTGTTATTCTAATCTGGTTGTATCCTAAAAAGCCATCCATGAGTGAAATAATTTCATAACCTATTGTGGATTCAATGATCATGTCAATATTAGGTAAGGAAAAATAATCTTTAGGATAAGCTTTTATGATGTCTCAAAAATTAGTATAAATTCTGATTCCTTTAGGTTTTTTAATAACAAATACTACATTAGAGATCCATTTTCACTACTCAATGGATCAGATACACCCTACTTATAAGAGTTTTTTCAACTCTTTCTTTACCAATATAAAAATGCAAGGATGCATCTTACATAACTCTTATTTTACTAGTTTGGCATCAGGATTAACCACAAGGGTGTGTAGCACCAAGGCAGGGTCTAAACCTGGCATGTCAAAATAGGCCCATACAAATATATCTACAAATTCTATCAACAGAGTTGTAAAGACATCATGTTTCTCATCCATGAGGGGTGTGCCTAATTTTATCCATTTCAATTCTGATGGAGTCTTGATATTTACCTCTATTATATCTTTGACTAAAAGGGTCAAACTGTCTTCTAAGATAGTAGGCAATGACTTGAACTATTGAATTATGTTAGGCTCTTCTATTAGGACTTACTTTTCAACTTCTCCTAGGCATGATGAATCTGAGTCCCCTAATGGGAGATCTATCCATGTGACAAAATAGTTAAAAATTCTTGAATAATTTGATAAAATACTTGTTATTTAAATCTAAACTTGGATCCATAGGCAAGTTCATCATTGGTGGTCTTCTAGTCTAAATTTGAAGAAAAATGAATACCCCCATCTAATGGCACCTGAAATAGGTTTTCACCACTAGATTGGCCTTTATCTTGACTTTTTCCCTAGTCAAAAAATACCTCAAAGAGGTTTTCACTTTGGGACCTCAATGTTTTACTTATTTATTTTTGGCTAAGGGTGTTCACTCACTCTCCAAAATAGGCTACAGGATCGAATGTGATTGAGAATCCTAATTTGTGATGTCCCAATGGAATGTTCTCTAAGGCCTACAAATTCACATAATGCCTCATCATTCTAGAACTCATCAATTGACAAATTGGATTCTTGTTGGTCCCAATCTATCAGTTGGGGATAATATAATGGCAAAGGGTTGTGATGAATGGTAGGGTAAGGGTACAAATGGCATTGTTATCAAATAGGTTGGTTTTAGCTAGGTCATAAAATGTGAGGCAATGATCAGACTCTACTTCATTGTTGGCATCATCATCACTAGTCACTAGTGATAGAGTTTGAATAAGATATATGGGATCACCCCAAAGTAGTTTAAAACCAAGTCCATAAGGTATTTCATACTTAATCATGGAAATTGGCTCGATGGTTCCTAGTTGATTTAGTTTTAGGCCTCTTCCTTCATAATTGTGCCACTCCATGATCCTATTGGGAATAGGATACTTTACATTTTTATAACAATCAGCTTGGTTATCATTATATAACCATGATTCATCCCCTTCAAGAGGGTCAAGTTCTAGGCTAGATGCTGGTACAAATATGATAGGTCCCTTATCTTTGTTCTTTTAATTTCCAATGCATATGTGGGGTGACTTTAGGTCACTCAAAGGTTTTCAGATTCTGAGGAAGATTGGTAATATGAAATGTATCATAGGTCACATACTCTCCTATTCCATTATCTAAAATGGTGAAATGATTAGAAGCTTTAAGAGGTGGCATGTGGGAAAGGGAATCCAAGGTATTAGGATCTATGCAATTATTTGGTGAAGGATAAATAAGTATAGCCTTTTCTTTATCCTTCTTGGAACTTGGATTCATGTTGTACTGATAATTATAGCTTTGAAATTCAGCCTCAAGATGCTTGCAATGTTCATATGGGTGTAAATCTTAAGGAATATTCACTTCCATCCTTTATTGGGAAAACTTGATACATTGGTGTAGCGTTGATGAGACTGCATGAATCTCATGTGACTAAGGCCTTTCTAAAAGCATATTGTATAACTCAAGATCAAGCATAGGGAAAAGTATATCATGGGTCAAATGCCTAATGATAACTGGTAAACTAACGATGCCTTGTGATTCTCTTTCCTAATTATCATAGGATTTGATGGTTATTGTTTCTAGCTAGAGATCTTCCATTATGTACCCAAGAAGATTGATGAGCTTTAGAGACACTATGGTGAGGTTTGATCCATTGTCTATAAGGACATATTTCACTTTATTCCATCTTATATAAACTTCTATGTATAATGGATTATTATGGAGTGGGCCAAGGGAAGACAAATCACTTTAGTTGAATGTGACTTGTTGGGCTGGAGATAGGTGTCTAACCAAAGTTTGAAATTTATCAAGGGATATGTCACTAGCAATAATGGATTGGGTCAAAAAATCATTCAAGATGTTCTTGTATATTATTGACATTCATAGTAAATCTAAAATAGAAATTTGTGTTAGTGTCTTCTACAATTATTCCATAATATCAAACATCTTGTCTTGGTCAGTAGTGAATGGTTTATTCTGAGGCTGAATGGTTGGTTGAATGACAGGTAAAGTGGTGGATGGTTATGGGATTGGGATAGTAATCTTCAACTTTCTATTTGTAATTTCATAATTAGGATTAAATACTAGACCATTATTGCTAACCAATGTTGGGAATGGTGTGGGACCAGATAGGACAAGTCTCAATTATCTATGCACTCACATGTGGTCACATGGAAAAGATGAGTTGTCAATATAAGGTCCTAATGGGGAAGTCTTAGTTTGTTGGTTTGCCTATATGAATTCTCAGGAAAAGAAGAATTATCCATATAATCTAGTTTAATGTTGTTATTTAGCAATGGTCTATGTTGATTAGTGCTTGGTCTAGGATTAATGGAGATAGTATTAATGTTACCCCCTATAATATGACCTATAATCCTGTTGTAGTCGTGCAAATTCATGGTAAGTTTGTTGGTTTTTACCATTCTAACTTTGTTTTTGTCTATTATTTTATCATTATGGGTTCTACTACTGATTTTGTTGGTTTGACCTTGAATTTTGATATTGTTTATTTTGCTACTACACTGGTCATTATTATTGTTGATGTTAATCATTTTACTGCTACTGATTGTTATGTCAAGGAAAGGGGTTTTGATAAATCCCAAGATTTTGATTAGAATTAGAAGAACCATTATCCAATGTTATCTCCCCATTCTCTAACATATTCTCAATTAAATTCTTGATTTGGACACATCTTCATATATTATGCTCATTTACCTGATGATAGTCATAGAATTCATTTTCACATTACTAATTAGGATAAGGAATGCCTTTTAGATAATGCTTTGGTATAGGCTAACTAATCAAATTAGTGGTAGTAAGCTTGTGAAATATAGACTTAATAGTTTTTCTTAGGTCACTAGAGACATGACGTATAATCATGATTCTCCTAGGAGGAGAGGTTTGCAATGGTAATGGCTACTATATTTATTGTATAGGTCTTGGTTGTTGTGTTTATATTATTGATTGAAGAGCTTATTGGGTAGGAGTAAGTTAAAAAGGTGGTGAAGATGATGTTTTCACTATTTGTATATGATGGGATTTGGTTACTCTATTTCCCACAACATTCCTATTACAGTTGAATTGCTTTCATCTTTCTTCGTTATTGGCCTGTGCCAGTTGTGATGTTGGTGCTTGAATGGGATGTTGGTCATTTCCCTGATTGGTACCTTGATTTTCTTTAGTTGAATTAATATTGATAACTCCTTTATTAATGAGTACTCACTCAGTCAATATTCCTTTATCGATAATTTCCTTGAAAGTATGTGCACATTGTAGTTCCAAATGATAAGCTATCTCACTATGCAAATTTTTAGAAAACACAGTGCCTAATTGTTTATCTGGTAAACTATGGGTGAATTGGCTTGTAAGGGCTCTCCATCATTATAAATAACTTACAAAACTCTCACAAGTTTTTTTATTTGCTTGTGTTAAGTCGACTAATGAAATCTCATGCTCAATATTATAGGAAAAGTACTGCACAAACTTATCATAAAAATCATCAAAATCTATTACTAGATTTTTGGGAAACTTTAAAAACTACTCCAAGGTTTATCCAACCAAGCTCCTTGGGAAAAAAAATAAAAGGTATATGTCACTATATGCCACTGGTTGACACGAGACAAAGAATTCAATCAAATGATCCTTAGGGTTACCTTTCCCTTTATATTTGTTAAATTTTGGTGTTTTATATCCTAGAGGAAATGTTATCTGAAAATACTCTATGTTGAATGGGTAGGAACACACATCATCCAATTTTAACTGTTTAATATATTTACCAGCTTGAATGGTAGTGATTGCATCCTTCATCTATTGTAATTCTAGAGATATAAAACTGGAAGGAACATTGGTTTGAGGGAGAATATTGGTTTAGGTAGATGGTTGGGAGGTCACAAGTGGGACACTTTGACCAGGGTATGATGGAGATACCTATTGGGGTACATTGATTTGGTTAGGGAATGGGCCAATAATATGCATACATAGATTAGGATGTACTTGAAATTACACAATTGGTTGTGCGATATTCTAGTTTGGGTTAGCGATAAATATTTGACTTGGAGCATTTTATGGTTGGGACAGAGGGATATAACTATATTATGCATGTTGTGGTTGAAAAGGAACATGCTGCCAACTAATCAAACCTTGTTGTTGAGTGGGAACTTATGTTCCAAGACCCTATCTCTAATTCGTGGCACATTTTAAACCAATGGTTATCTATTAATAACTTTAGAAACATGGGGACCTCCTTGTTTCACAAATCCCTATGGAGAAGTGAAAACATGTTACAAATTTAGCATCTATCACTGACCAATATTTACACATTGATGACTAGTCATTATTTGGTTTTGAATTGAAATATTAGTCTACGACTGAAGAGGTATGTTCATCATTAATAAGGAAGGTGGAACATTTGTTTCCCATGATTAAGGTGGTAATGTTTTTTTCCTCTATTACATTGATACACTAGATTGTGTCTATTTTTGTGAAATATTACTCATTATTTTTTGAGGAGTTGGGTGTATTACATTTTGTCATTGAGGAATGACATTAGCCATTATTTGATTACCTAATCCCATAGGTTGTACACTTGAGGAAGCAGTCGATTGAGGTTGGGGTGTAGAAACTCATATTCCCTGATATGATGATCTACCCATGGGATTAACTATAGGCACATGTTTTTAGCTAGTTGTTTATGTGTTAGTACCACTTTGATCAAGATTAGATGTTGTTTGCACATTTTCCACTGCGTTTGGCTCACTATTTTATGTAGAGGTGAGAGATAATTCTTCAATAATGGGCATATGCATCAAGTTATTTATTGAATCAGTTTGTATAAATGGGTCAAAACTTAGATTCTCTTGTCTAGTTAACTCTATCAACACTCCTATTGAAGTAACTAGGTCAATAAGAGGCTTACTCACTATGTTCCTCTAATTGAAATTATGTGCTAAATTTAGATAGTTTTGATTTTCTATTTACATTTGGTTAAAGTGATCTTCCATGATGTTTTTACCTCAATTAGATATATTAGGATCTTGATACGTTGTTTAGACTAGAGCCATAGGATTTTTAGAAGAAGCCTATTGATCATAAATGATATTATGGAGCACTCTTACTAGACTTGGTAAATTTCGATGGGGGAAGTTTTTTGGAAACTTGGCCCCTACCTCTATATCTCTAACCAAAATTTTGACTTTGTTCTCTAATAAATGTCACTCAAACAAAAATGGATCATACATGGAAGTCATATTAGTAGAATATGACTATTGAATAACTGGCTCATCCACTATGGGTATTGTGCATTTTGTTCTTGGTTTTGTTCTAAATAAGGTGGTGTGTTAACCAGATAGTTAGCTAATGGATTTTGGATTTGTGCCCCTAATTGAGTATTATAAAAGGGATAAAAATCCATATCATAAGGAATATTATCCACATAGGGGTCTTGCATCATTTTTTCCTATGCAACTACATTACTAATCCCTGGATTATACATGAGTCCACTACGATTGTAGGAATACATTTTGGGATTCATAGTTAATGATTTATAATAAAAGGTCAAAGATTTTTTCAAACTCTAAAACGATAATGTCTAAAATAGATGATGTTCCAACTTGGTCTAGATTCATCAAAAAGATCAAAAAGTCTTATGCAAAGATTTGTGAGGAAACAAGCTAGTGTGAAGTATCTAACATTTTCACTATTCACACAAAGATAAGAAAGTAAATGGACTAAAAATTGAAATGCCAAACTCTAAGGTCAAAGTGTTTCAAATCAGTCTAATCTAGGAATTTAAAAGTTACTAGGTATTTTGGCTAAATGTGGCATTAAAATCTATGCTCAAACAAGGCATACACTAGGACTCTTGGCCAAACAATGTTAAAATCTAGACTTTGAAATAGATGAAAGTTTTAATCTAAAGGATTTGAAATACTTCTAATAAACACTAGGCATTTGATTCTTGGTCATGAACTTGATCAACTAGGTATAAGGTATGAAACAAAAGACACTTTTAGAGAGAGTTTATTTTCTCATAAATAATGGTAAAAAGCTTGGTTCTTTTGACAAATAAGCTAGATAAAAGTGAATAGTATAAATGTGTTAGACAAAAGATCATAAAAGTACACTTGGATTGGTTTGAAAATGTAGGAAAAATTTTGAATTCTATACAAGATGGTCTATGAAACAATATTTGAAATGTTTTAGGTAGCGTAACGATGTTAGACTACCCAAAAGGTGTGAAAAAAAAGTTTGTTTCAAAAACTCTCTAAGGCAAAGATAATTTCCCATAATTTTAATAGCATAACACTACTTTTCTTGACTCAAAATATTGTGGTACATAGATTCAAAGTGAAATTTTTTAGCACAAAATGTCTTAAGTCTATCAAGTAATGACAATGATTATGAGTCTTGAATGGCCTTTAACCCAAATTAGAAATTAAACCTAAGTTCCCTCAAGTTTAGTGCAAATGGTGAACCCACTTAACACATCAACCCTATGAACTTATAAAGGTGCAATTCCAAATTTAGATTATAAGTGAAGGACTTAAAATAACTTTGGTAAAGGTCTAGAATCAATTAGGTAGTATAATTGTGCCAAGGTGGATGATATGACTCTCAAGATTTTGATTAACTTTGAACAAGGAAAATTGATGATCTCATGCAGGCAGCATAACGCCTCTTTGTTTAAAGGAAAATTAGGACTATGTGTTTGGTTTGAATTGTTTGTTTACACAAATTTTTGACTTTAAACAAGACTTTAATCTAGGACAAGACCAACTAATTAATCACTCTTAGATCCTAAACTGACAAGGTTGCTTAGTATTGTTGGAATTTATTAGTATACATCATTTGAGAAGACTTTAAGTGTTCATCCAAAAGTAAATGAACATTATAAAATATGGTTTTTACACCCCCCCCTTCTCTCAAAAGATAGTACTATGACATGGACCTTAAGGCATACCTTTCACCAACAATACTTCCATGGGAAGTGGGGATTTGTCTAAGATCTAAAAAATTTCCAAACATTCTAGGGGAATCAATTGCACAATGACTTTCATGCTAAAAAATTCAAAATAAAAGAATGGATTTTGGTTTGTATCCCTTAGCTTGTTGCGAAAAATTTTAGTCCTTTTTGAAACCACTACATCTTGTTGTTCGCTCAGTGTAGTGTGATGTCCAAAGTGCCACTATATCCCATGTGCAACTCTAATTAGGATTCAAATGAGGTCAATTCTAGGAGGTCAAACCTCAAGTCAAAGCTTCCCTAAAGAACTCACAGGAGGTGATGAAGTCCCCCTTACAAGCCAAGTTTGTATAAAAATAAAGAAATCATCAAAGTAGAAAGACTTTAGGGTCATTTTCAAGGTCACCCAAACTTTTATGAGTTTTTGGGGATTGATTTACATGAATTGATTTCTAAGCCTTGGACTAGGCTACTTGAAATAGCAATGGTACTTTTGATTCCAAGGGTTACCTAAAGGGGACAAATGGAAGAGCATACACGCAACATCCCTCTTTTTTCCAAACAAAAATTTAATTTAAACAACTAAGTGCATACAAAAATATTGAAAAGGTGAGTTCATTTTTAAGCCCAAATGGAAAATGAGGTGGTGTTCATTTGACCCCTTGGTCTTAGTTGTAACTTTGAAAAATAATTCTAAAAACTTACTTAAGTACCGAAATATTACTTTAAGTACCCAAAATAATGTTCCTAATTCATTTTAAGCATGAAAAAGGTGATCTAAACATGTTTTTAGAAAATTTCAAGCTTAATCCTACAACAAAAATGTTATCATGTCCTTTAGCCTTGAAGCTCTTTTAGGTTTGAAACAATGAACTTTAAAAAAATAGCTCTCAGGTCTATGTTTTAAGAAAAACATAGTGATTGACATCAGTTATATAACCGATGATGGTTACATTTTCTAATCAATGACAGTTATCTAACTGACATTGGTTATACCAATGTGATCGATGATAAGTATCCAACTAATGTTGGTTTTAATAACTGACGTCAGTTAAGCTATCCAACCAATGTCTATTTTACTAGCTGATGTTAGCTATTGTGTAAACCCATGGTAAACAAAAATGGCAAAATAAAGTTAGAAAATCAATTTTCAAGAGTTTTAATGGTCCAAATGAATATTTTAAAGCTAAAAATGATCTTATTCATGTGTGGGATGTGTCTTGTCTCATCAAGCGTGTCATATGTGATCTAATAATTTTACTCAAGAGAGGATGGTTAGTATGGTGTTAGTTTCAAAATGAAAACAAAATGAAAGAAACATACTAACTAGCATAACATCTCTAGGCCTAAAAACTAGGGAGATCTTAATTAACAAACATGAATAAAACACACAACTAAAATTCAAAATAAACCTTATTTTACCTTCCTTGGATGCTCTAAAATGTTTATTGTAGTGGCTTGCTTAGCTTGTACTCATAAAGTCCTTGGCAATGGAAGCTTAGCTACCTCCATCTCTCCTTGGCACCTTTAGCTTGTGGCTTGGCTTGGCTTAGAATCAATTTGGCATGGTAACACTAATTTCAATGGCTTCTTAAATAATTTGTGCATTATAAATTTACACCAAAAATAGCTTAGAAATGATGTTCATGGCCTCTCTATTTATAGATTTTTGAGAATGTTTAGAATCAACCTAAATCATCCATCTTAATATGCAAATGTGTGGTTGAGGATTAATTCAATTTTTGGAATTAAGTTTATAATTATCCTCATCATGGCATTGGAAGAAGGGGTAATTAAGAGGAATAGAGGGCATCATGAAAGGCATTGATGAGGCATGAAGGACTGAATCTTGATATTTGTGGCATTTCTGACTTAGGGATGTCTTCCCAAAAAATGAGGTCACCTGATGATGCAAATATTTAATATTTATTTCCAAAATAAATTATTCAACAAATTTCCATGGAATTCTTGATTAGGCTCTAATTTGGTTTAATTATCTCTTAAGCATGTTTAAGCACTTTGTGCACAAATTACCCAAATTGATCAAAATGTCTTATTATTGGTTTAAAATTCAACTGGATTGGAATTGGAAGTCAATGTTAGATGCATTAGATCCATTATCCCATTTAGGATATTATCAACATCAAATAACAAAGGCACATACCTTGTATAAGATATTTGATAGGAAAGAACAATCCAGAGTACCCAGGTGTAAAATTGGTATTTTGACTCAGAATGATCTAATCAAAGTTAGTTGACCCATAAATTACACTACCCCATTTAGGGATACGTTGACCAAAATTGGCACTTGAATATGTCAGTTTCAAATCACTTAATGCATTTTAGTGTTGTTAAGCCAAATTGTGTATTTTAGGTGGAAATTAGTCCAAATCCTAGTTGGAGGTTATCAATGGCTATATTTAGGTGTCTACAATAACTGTGTTGAAAATGTAACTAGTGATTGTGAATTAACTACATGTGGAATAGGTAGAGGATGTTCATATGGAAGACCCTCAACTTTGACCACTTGATTTTCATGTATGTATTTCAATCATCTGTGTACTATGAATGGGATGTCTCATGGCTATTATATCCATAACCTACCCAATAACATACCAAACATGCGTACACTATGTACTACTAAGAATAGAGTGGTTATAGGTGCTAGTCCAACCTGTAATGGAAACACAATCTCCCTGATGGAGATCTGAACATGACCATTGAAACCACCAATAATTATGTTTATGGGGAATATATCATGCTCTAAATACCCCAAATGTTGTAAAATTTTCATAGTACACATGTTAATACTTGACCTATTATCAACCATAACACTTTGGATAGGATGATGATCTATATAAGATCATATAAAGAGTGCATGTAAATATGTATCATCATCAATAATATCTTGGTCAAAAAAGGTAATAAGTGATCTAGATATAACTATAGTATTTTTGATACCAATCATGTTGTGTAATGGGTGAGCCTCCTCTATAATAGTATGATATGAATTTGGTGGAGGATGTGCCTAATATGTGTAGTGAACATCTGAAGTGTTCCCTACCTCATTCATTATGTGCTTTGAAAATGTATCTGACAATATCTTTAATGCCTTAGCTTTCATTTGTTGTACTTTTGGTGCCTATGTGGGTGTACCTATGTCTATAATGTTAATGTCAATCAAATCTTGTATCTTATGTTTTAGGCTTATGCATCTATTTATTATATGGCTTGGTGCCCTATGATACTCATAAAATGTGTTAGAATCATAACTCTTTGGAAGAGGCCATGTCATATCAACATATTTAATGGGAGGGAGAGATATGGCATTACATTCTAAGAGCTATTGTTTCACTATGTTTTTTTACTATTTTCTTTTGCTTTAAAAAAAAGTAAAACTTAAAGAAAGAGAAGGTGCAATTGAACCTGGATGTAGTTGTATGCTCTATGATCTAGATGATGTAAAGTACTCCTATTTGGCTTGGGAGGAATGACCTGCAATAAGAATAATACTATAAATGGGATTGATTAGTAAGATTAGAGGGTGGATTTCCTAGCAAGTGATAGATCCAATAAGTACAAGACTTCACTAGAAGGCTATCAATCCACTCATTTTAAAAAATAAAGTTCTAAAGAATGTTGATAACAAATGCTTTCATAAAGCAATGAAAAGTACTCTAAAAAAATCAAATTCTTTTCAATAAAAATGATTGCCTTTTTAAAAAATGACGCTAAATTATTCAAAATAAATGCTAAAGTACTAAAATGTGATTCAGATAATTGATTATGACTCAATGTTATAATAGGCATCAAAAAATAAGATTTTGGGTTAGGGTTGATAGGTAATTTTAACTTACTATATTTAAAAAATAGAATTGCACAGAGATCAATGTTGGTCACTAGGTAACTGATGTTAGTCAAGGGTAACTAATGTCAATGAAGGATGATCAATGTCAATTACTATGTGTTTGTCATAATTTTGGCTTTGGGAAAGAATGGACGTTGGGCTAGTTATAGAGGGGTTTTGTGGGGTATTTAGAGGTTGGTTAATGGTTGTAAAGATAGAATAAAGACTTAAGGATATCAAAAATAAAGGTTTGACACTCAAAAGGCTAATAATGGTTAGTAGGGATTTGGGTGGAAAAAAAAGGTGTTTAGATTGTAGAACTCCAACACAAAAGAGAGTGTGGGGAGACATTGAAAGGGGGTGAAATCAATAAAAAACCAAAGCCAAATATTGAACTTTTAAAAAGCATAGAATACTTAGTTATTGTGGAGTTGTTGGCCTAAAGATGACTTGAATTTGAGTGTGATTTGATTGGAAGCCTATTGAGTGTGATCTGATTAGAAGCCTAGAATAAAATGGATAGAGCAATGATGCTTGAATCTTTAGTCTTGAGGTGATGAAACACTTCTAATCTCTAGACTAGTTCTCTATTTCACTAGAAAGATCTGATTCACAAAATAATTTAGTTCTTTCTCAAAATGATTTAACCTCCTGAGCAAGGGTCACTAGGTTTCCTTAAGTAACCGATATTGGTCCTAGTCAATTAGTATTGTTTGAGGGATGACAGGCGTTGTTCAAGGTGGAAATGGTCTAACTTGCAAAAAATATTGTTTTACACTTAATTTTGGTAGTTAATACCATTAGACATGGTTTGATCTCATTTAAGGAAGCATGGTCATGCAAGTAGAAATATTCTAGGAGGTTAGGACTTTAAATTCTAAGGTAGGAAATGGTATTAAGGCTAGGTGTCACTAAGTTAGCCATGGGCTTGGTTAGGGTGAGGTGTAAATAGGATTTTATTAGCTTAATTAATTAATTAATTTTGATAAATGTATGTAAGAGGTAAATGTGTATTTTAAGGGGATTAATAAATGTTCTAACCCAAGGGGGATAAGGGGTCAAAAAGGTGTGCTACAAAATCTAGAACTATTGGTGCAGTTTTCTAGTGTTTACATTTTGCCCCATTTTATTGCATAATTTTCATCAACAAGCTACATAATAAAAACTAATGATTTAGTGGAAGTTTGGATGCCCCAAGTGTGGGAGGATGTGTCCCCCCTCAAATCAAGAAGTGATGAGGTGAAAATTAATTTGGGTTCAAGTTTGAAAAGTGGATAAGTTGGTGACAACATTATTTCAGTGGTTAGGCTTGGAAGCACAAAAGGACACACAAAATGCAACAAAGTGTAATGTCAAAAATTATGCCTAGATGAGGCTACCATGGCTAAACGAATTGGTAAATAAGATTTTAATTAGAATAAAAAATTATAGGTGAACCAATCCACAACATTAGGCATAGTTGATATGGGTTGCACTTATAAATGCAAGTCTCTTAGGTGAGGTATTTGTGTTCTCAAGGAGCCAAAAGTATGGTGTGATCTTATGAAGACTAAATGGGTTACAAGTGTCAAGACTACAAGTGGGCATGTTCTGATACACCTAAATGGATATGCAAAAATAAGTGTATGTGTGTAAGGTTTTCAAACATGGCAAGGTAGGCTACATGGTCAAACTGACTAAGGCAATGTTGTCACAAAAAACATGTGAATAGTTGGTAAGAGTGACCAAGGGGAACTAAAGTGGTTGATGGCATCAGAAGAGAAGGTAATATCTAATTACTGGTTGATGATCTAGATGCAAAGTGTGGTGTTTGTATGTTTAAAAATATCCTTGTTTTTTGAATGGGAGCAAAGCTTTATGTAGGGGACTACGTTAAAAACCCCTAATTTACTTGATTAATACTGGTCATCCCAAGGTACAATCGATTGATGTTATTCATCCTAACCTAATGGGACCAAGATCGATCATCAGCCAAACCCTAGATAAGGGGTTAGTAATAAAAAAATCAAAGTAATTATTGCATTTTGTCATTGGTTTGAGAGAAATTAGAGTGTTTTAAGTGAATGGTTATTACCTAAAAAGTGTGTTTGGATGGCATGTGAGGGATATAGGTGATCTATGGGAGTGTCAGTGGGGTTGGGATAAGTTATTATTTATGTCATTATGAGTGGTTTGATAAGGAAATGTGTGGGGTAGGTTGTGGGTTCTAGTTTAGATGGAGAAGATAAATCATGAGCTAGGTGGAGGACAAGAAGTCATCGAAGGGTAAGCTATGTTTAAGAGGTGGGTTCTACCATAAAGATGGATGCAAGATGAGGTAGGTCACTTTGTGGTTTTTATTTTTTTAATTATTTTGGTATTTTAATGGATTATGATAGATCTAGGATATAAGGTAGGAGAAATGGTAGTGAGAGGGTGTTTAGGTAGGGTAATAGAGATAGTGAAGAGCAAGTAGGTGGTTTGGTGGAAATTTTAGGGTTTCAAGGTTCAACCCTAATTTACAATGACCAATATTAGTTGAGGGTAAACATGGAACTAGTGTCGGTTGAATTATAACTGATGTCAATCCTAAGTTGAATGTTAGAGGGTTAAAATTTTATATGTTTTGAATGTTTTGGAATGTTGGGGTGATGATAGAGTGAATGACTAGGAATAGTGGGTTGGGATTACTTGGCTAAACATGTGGTTAGGGTAAGCTATAAAAGGGTACAAGTCTTAGGATGACTAGGAGTAGCTATCAGTTGGAATACTTATAAAAGTGTTTTGGTAAGAAACATGGGCCTAGGGGTAGTCAAATAGGGTTGTTGGTGTGGGTAAGTGTGGGAAGTAGTAAACTTTGGTAAGTGTGTAGGTGGAGTGACTATGGTAGATTAGGTTGAATGTTTGTTGGTTATTAAGTTGGAGATCTAACCTTGAAGGTGAAGTCTATATTGATGATGTATGATCAATTTACACTACTACTCGAGGAGTTACATAGAGATATGATTGGTGCTCAGAAATTGGGTTCTAAAAAAGGTTTCAAGTTAGAGTTTTAGTGGTGGCACATTGTAGAGCTCATTGAGAGATTTCCAATACTTTTTGTGGTTTGCAAAACAGAGTCTGGATGCTCAAGATATGGTCATTTGAAGATTTGTCAAAAAAAATCACTTGCAACATTTGGCATGTGATTCAAAAACATATCGACATTTGGACCTATCAAAGGTCGACACATGACACTATTGAAAATCCAAGTGGGCCAATAGCCATTTGACACGTGGCAAAAAAATTAGTTGCAAAAAAATTGGCTTAGGTGTTTTTTATTCACATGTCATTTGATATTAACAAACCTTTCAAAGGTGCCAAAGGAGGAACCTCCATGCCACCCAAGGAAATATTCAAACTTGGTGCCCAAGAAGGAGTCAAAGCACCTAGAAATGAGAACCTGAGTGCCTAGAATGGAGGAAGAAAGTTTTGAACCCTTGACCTCTCGTGTAAAAGGGATAGGCCTTGACCACTTCAACCACGAGTCTTGAAATGTTATATAAGGCACTAATTTCTACTTGAATTTAAGAAGTTCTGGACTGTGTTTTTTGTTTTAAGAGGCTGAGACTTTGTAAAAGCTTTGAGAAAGCTTATGTAATGGATTTTTATCCATTTTTTGGCCATAATACTCAGTCTTAATACTCTTTTTATCTAATTTTCATATTGGAAGAGTATTATTAAGCCCATAGAGGAGATTTTTAGGACTTTTGAAGCAACTTTGCAGGTGTGAAGATTCACAAAATTTGAAGGTGTTGGGCTTGATTATCAGTCATGGTGAAGGTGAATTTTTGTACTGAGAGATCAACTTGCAAGAAAGTTGTTTATTGTTTCCAAGTTTTTTGAAATGCGCTTAATGTAAATGGTCCACTCCTTTGGAGAACCTGGAGATGTATGCATCATTTGTTGAGTTGAACTCTGTTATCAATGTCGGATGGTAATTTGTCATTTGCTTGCATGTTTTAATTCAATTTTATGATTTTTTTAATTATGAAATCATGTAAAGATTAAATTTCGATAATTTATGACATTTGATGTAAAAAAACAAAAACTGGTTCAATAACTGAGAATGTTTTATGCCAAAACATTTTTCAAGTTCTTTTGAGTTTTTTGAGAATTTGTTAAGTTTTGAGAAATTTAGTATTCATATTTTCAACTTCACTTTGAGTTTATCGATGGAGTTTACGAATCAAGTTGGTATTAGAGTAGTTAGAAAGTTGGGTTAGCTTCTGATTGAGTTTTGACAGTTGCTTTCAGTTTATTGGTTATCCATATCACTTGATTATATTGCAGTGTGCAGTTGTGGAATCAGTGTGTTTGCAAGAAACCATGGGCAATTTATCACAGATTGAGGCCATCAAAGATGAAAATGCAATCTTGAGATGCCAAAAATTTACACTTGAATTGCAAGTGGCAAAGTTAAAATTAGAGCTCGAATCCAAGGATGAGCTCTTGATTAGCTTGCAATATGGTGAGTGTGAAAAGGTAAAGCCTTTAGCTTTAGATGTAGAAACTATGACTGAGTGCAGTGTAAGTTTTTCACCACAAGAATCTTCATCTTCTTCTACCATTTTAGATTCAGATTCTCATAATATTGTTTTTGGTGATTTTGAAAGATACACTAAGGGCATCAGATCTAAATTATTATATAAAATGGGTTATAATGGAGGAGGACTTGGTAGAGATAGCCAAGGTATAACTAACCCACTTCAGGTTGAGCATAGACCTCTTCGTGCAGGTTTGGGTTATACTAGTGTGCAGGTGGATGATGGCGAATTTTCTTCCATGGCTAAAGGAAGATGAGCTTCTAATAGCGAAGGTTCTAGGCTACTAGTTCAAAGGTTTAAAGGTAAAAGAGGTATTGAGATTCCACCTCCTGATTCTTACACTAAATCTTTTGATCCAATTGATACTTTTAAGAAGTTTGGATATAATGGACAAAAGATAATGCAATTATTTCCATGCACTTTTTGTGGGATGAATAACCATAGTGCTAAGGCTTGTTGGAAATGAAATGCTTTATTGAAGCAGATTGCATGTTTGAAAGACCATTCTCATGATAAGATGGGAATTGGCAAAAGGGGACCCTCACCTAAGAAGGATGTTTGCACTCATTGTAAAGTGAGTGGACATAGGATTGATAAATGTTTTAAGCTTCATGCATCTTCACATTCAAGTAATGTTAGAACTAAGATGATTTATAAACCTCTTACTAAGGTTAATGAAGCTAATTCAATCCATAATGTAGTTGACAATACAACTTAGGATAAGGTAAAACCTACAAGTGAAAATCCATTTAAGAGGTTAAGTCAACAATATGCAATTGATAAGGAATCCACTAAGACAATCAATTTCACTAGGAAGAAAGAAATGGTTAAGTGGATTATCACTACATTATTTTTGCAAAGCATGGTTAAGAATTCACCTAAGGGAATGAATAAGCTTTGATAGATGTAGATTACAGTTTGTGGAAACACTTCAAGACAGGTTTATCATATGAAGTTTTTCAATTCTCACTTTTTGATAACTCTAAGTTTTTAAATCTCCTATTTATGCTGTGTGAGTTGTCTAGAGGACTTGAACTCATTTGATCAGTTGGATATAATAGCAGAGTGCATGTTGTAGGTTGAGTTGATTCCTTACAACACTTATTACACTGCTATTTTTTAGAATGTATCTATTTTTGGCACATGGATGTTTAGATGCATTTTTTTAAGACCCTTTGGGCATGTTTAGATGTTAGGCAATATACACTTTGTGTTGTTTGCATTTGCTTAGCATATAAGTCCCATACCAGGGCATTGTATTACAACATGTCCACAACATCTATTGTATGTTGTACATTATAATCTTATCTTGCAGTTATATTGGGAGTTATTTCAGTTTTTGGCAATTCATCGCTTTATAAGATGTGACATTTGGGTAGGCAATGTTGGTATGTTATAATCACTTTTGCAGTTACAAATTCACTTACCTATGCCTTTGGATTAGGCATTTTTATAGTTTTATTGTGAATCATTTTAATGTAATTGTTTATACCTCTTGCTATGATTGGGTTTTATTTTTATTGATGCAGTAGACCAGTTATAATATTTCAGGGGATATTAGACTTTTAGAGACCAAAAGCCCTCCATTAGGGAGGTGTGATCAGAAATTGGGTTCTAAAAAGGTTTCAAGTTAGAGTTTCATTGGTGGCACACTTTAGATCTCATCAAGAGCTTTTCAACACTTTTTGAGGTTCACAAAATGGAGTTTGGATGCTCAAGATATGGTCATTTGAAGATTTGTCAAAAAAAATCACTTGCGACATTTGGCACGTGATTCAAAAATGTATTGACATTTGGACCTATCAAAAGTTAACACATGGCACTATTGAAAAGCCAAGTAGGCCAATAGCCATTTGACACATGGCAAAAAAATTAGTTGCAAAAAAATTGGCTTAGGTGTTTTTTATTCACATGTCATTTGATATTTTCAAACCTTTCAAAGGTGCCAAAGGAGGAACCTCCACGCCACCCAAGGAAATATTCAAACTTGGTGCCCAAGAAGGAATCAAAGCACCTAGAAAGGAGAGCCTAAGTGCCTAGAATGGAGGAAGGAAGTTTTGAACCCTTGACCTCCCGTGTAAAAGGGATAGGCCTTGACCACTTCAGCCACGGGTCTTGAAATGTTATATAAGGCACTAATTTTTACTTGAATTTAAGAAGTTCAGGACTGTGTTATTTATTTTAAGAGGCTGAAACTTTGTAAAAGCTTTGAAAAAGCTTCTGTAATGGATTTTATCCAATTTCTAGCCATAATACTTAGTCTTAATACTCTTTTTATCCAATTTGCATATTGGAAGAGTATTATTAAGCCCATAGAGGAGATTTTTAGGACTTTTGAAGCAACTTTGCAGGTGTGAAGACTCATGAAATTTGAAGGTGTTGGGCTTGATTATCAGTCATGGTGAAGGTGAATTTTTGCATTGAGAGATCAACTTGCAGGAAAGTTGTTTATTATTTCCAAGTTTTTTTAAATGCCCTTAATGGAAATGGTCCACTCCTTTGGAGAACCCAGAGATGTAGGCATCATTTGTTGAGCCGAAATCCATTATCAATGTCAGATGGTAATTTTTCATTTGCTTGCATGTTTTAATTCAGTTTTCTAATTTTTTTAATTATGAAATCATGCAAAGATTAAATTTTGACAATTTATGACATTTGATGTAAAAAAAAAAAAACTAGTTCAATAACCGAGAACATTTTATGCCAAAACATTTTCCAAGTTCTTTTGAGTTTTTTGAGAATTTGATAAGTTTTGAGAAATTTAGTATTCGTATTTTAAACTTCACTTTGAGTTTTTCAATGGATTTTATGGATCAATTGGGGATGAGTAGGCACACATGATGGTAGTGGGTCTAGGTGATATGCAACACTATCGATCGGTGTCAGGATACTCCTTAGAGTACAATTGATTACTTTTGTATAAGCAACTAAACACGGAATTAAACTAGAAATAATAAGTAACTAGAAATCAAAAACATCAAAGAATAGGTGATACGAGAAATAATACAATCTATATTAACACTCTTCCAGAAGGAAATACAATGAATAAATCTCTTCTTCCCACACCTCTTGGGTGTATAGTAATTCTCCCTCAAGATTTCTCTCTCTCTCTCAATCAATTACAACCAACTCAATAACCAAGTTGTTCCCTCTAGTGACAATCAACCCAATGGTTGTTGTTGCCTACCTTCCAAGTCCTTGTGACAATCAACCCAATTATTGTTTCCTCCAATCCTTGTCAGCAGATCTTCTTGATCTTCCACCTTTGCAGATCTAACTAATCTTACTTACACTGTGTGTTGCAGATCTTCTTGATCTTGCTACCCCGCAGATCTAACTGATCTTACACACAGACACCCATAGCTCTACTTGATCTTGCTACCCCGTAGATCAACTAACCTTGCTTACTTGTAGATCTTCTTGATCTTTTACTTTTGCAGACCTTCTAGATCTTACACTTGATCTAATTCTTCTTAGTCCTGATTACAATACAGCCCCATGGGTCTCTTAAATAGATCCCAAACCAAACAATAATTATAAATATAGACTTAAGACTAAAATTAGTCTTTACATGCAAACTAATTGTTCATCTAAAATTAGAATAGTTTTGGAATGCACAGATGACCGATGTCGATCACTGTCTGTCTGGAGATGATCAATGTTAACCAATGCATAATCGATGTCGATAGATTCTGATTCCTACTTGACCGATGTTGGCAGGTTCTGACCGATGTCAATTACTTTATAACCCAGCAACCTCCACCATTTTCATAACAATGAAGCTTTTAGCTCCATAACTTAACAATCTCCCACTTGGAGATAAACAGCGACACCTGTACCTGTACTTGTACAACAACATCCTCTAATTTTGTTTTTGGCTTGTATCTCCATCTTCAAGTTCAATCTTGAAGACCAACAAAAGTTGAATGAAGATTCAACTTCTCCTTTATTCCTGGCTTTGTTAACATATCTACAGGGTTCTTATCCTTACTAGCCTTTGTGACTGCAACAACCTTCTGTAACTCTGAAATCCAGCTAACCATCATTCCAACAACAGTGAACACATATCTTGTGGTACTTCTTCTACTATCCAAGTCACCTACCATATCTGAATATACATACCCATGTAGAGAAGTGTTTGACCCTCCATAGCATAAATGCCTACTACTAGTCCCTCTCAAATATCTGAGAATCCACTGAACTACTTTCCAATGCTTCTTTCCTAGATTGGCCATAAACTTGCTGACAACTCCCACTGCTTGGGCAATATCTGGTCTAGGTGTGCTAACTAGTTTTACATCCTGCATATTGAACCTCTCCAACACCAACCTGGCCATATGTCTCACTTGTCCATTCTCTCCTTCCTTTAACCTGTGAACCCATTCATTTTTTAGTGCTTTCTTTCTGGCTGGAAACTCTACCAAATCCCACATTTGGTTCTCTTCCAAGGAATCAATTTCCTCATTCATGCCATGCTCCCACTATTTCCTAGATTCTACCTGCATTGCCTCTTCAAAACTTCTTGGTTTTCCACCATCAGTGAGCAACAAGTAGTATAAAGAATGGGAATAATGAATTTGAGGCTTACTTACCCTTTCAGACCTCCTCATGGACATTTGAGACTCATTGATACCTTGCTGTCTACCCAAATTTTATTTTAACGGTGACTGATCCCGATCATCTCTCAGTCTGCACCCAACCGATGTCGGTTCCACCTGACTGACCTAACCGATGTTGGTTCTCACCTGATCGACATTGGTTTCCACCTACTTGACATCATTGACTTTGGTCTCCATCAGATCGATGTCAGTTTCTACCTGATCGATGTTGGTTCTCACCTGACTGACATCGATATCTGTGTTTTCCTGTGAGTGATGATTTTTACCCATGAGCTCATTTTGGATCATAAACTTGTTCAAATCAACATTGCCCTGCTCAAAATTATTCAGCCTCTTGAGTTGATCATTGTCCATCACCTTCTCCTTGAAAACCAAGGCTTTCTAGTTCTTAAATGTGTTAAAAACATTAGATTTCCTCTTTATGCAATAAACCCATACCTTTCTTATAGCATAACACTGTGATCCTCCAATAGAAGCTTCCTGAGCTGGTCCCCACATGTCTACGTAAACAAGCTCTAACCTGTGCTTCTTCTTTGTTGACCCAATCTTGAGAAACCTCACTTTCTCCTATTTCTCAAAAATACAATGCTTACAGAAATCTTGATCTATGCTTTTCAAATCTGAAAGCTTACCTTTTGACTTAAGAACATCCATTCCCTTCTCACTCATGTGACCAAGCCTACAGTGCCACATCTTTGCATCTACAGCTGAAGTAGATAAAATAGAAAGAGAATCAGTAATACAAGTAGATAGATAAAGTGTACCTACTTTCTTACCTCTTGCTAATACAAGTGCACCCTTGGAAACTTTCCAAGATTTTGCTGTGAGAGTTATTGTGTAACCCTCATCACCTAACTTTTCTATAAAAATTAGACTCCTCTTCAGGATGGGAACATGCATGACATCCTTCAACACCCATATGTTGCCAGTCTACAATTTTAGCTGCACTTTCCCTTTGCCAACAATTTGACAAGGCTCACCATCCCCTAAATAAACTTTTCCAAAGTCTCCATGGACATAATCATGGAAAAATTCTCTATTTGGGGTTGCATGGAAAGAGGCACTAGAATCTTAAACCCAAGATTCTACTTTATCTAAGGAACATATAAGAGCATCCTGTGCAACAATACCTACATCATTTTCTTCTTTATTTCTTTCATGTTGATCTTCTACCAACCAACAATCTTTCTTTGCATGTCCTTTCTTTCCATAATTCTAGCAGGTTATACCTCCATTTCTGGATTTGGATCTACTGCCTATCTTTGACCTTGATTTCCCTTGCTTGCCCTTCTCTCTTTACCATCCCCTACTTTCAACACTTAAATTAATACTTGATGTTTCCCCTGTGCTTTTCTTGTGAATTTATTCATTCAAGATTACACTAACAACATCATCAACTTTCAAGATATTTGAAGCAGACGTAGTATTACTAACTGCCATTACCAAACTATCCCAACTTTCAGGTAAAGAGCATAAGATTAAGAGAGCCTTAATTTCATCATCAAAAACTATTTTGACTAAATTTAACTAATTTACTAATCCATGGAAATCACTAAGATGACTATATACCGATCCACCTTCCTGCATTTGCAAATTAAATAATTACTTCATAAGAAATACCCTATTCGAAGCTAAGGGTTTTTCATATAAATTTGCCAAAGATTCCATTAAATCTACTATTGTCTTTACCTGTGATAAGTTGGAGATCACAGATGATGCCAGGCTCAATCTTATAGATCCCAGAGCCTTCCTATCAAGAACATTCCATTCTTCATCTTGCATATCTGTGGGCTTTCTTGAAACCCCACCCAACGGTAAGTACAAATCTTTTTGATACAAATAATCTTCTATCTGCATCCTCCATAATTGATAATTCTTGCCATTAAATTTCTCCATTCTTAGTTTACTTTCTTCTACCATTGCTTTACTCCCACTCAATCAGAAACCCCTGAGAGTGAACCTGTAATCAACAAACACTAACCTACTCTGATGAACTTGCTCTGATGAACCTGGCTCTGATACCAACTATTAAGATCCTCCTTAGAGTATAATTTATTACTTTTATATAAGAAACTAAACACAAAATTAAACCAGAAGTAATAAGTAACTAGAAATCAGAAACAGCAAAGAATAGGTGATACGAGAAATAATTCAATATGTATTAACACTCTTCTAGAAGGAAATACAATGAAGAAATCTCTTCTTCCCACACCTCTTGGGTGTACAGTAATTCTCCCTCAAGATTTCTCTCTCTCAATCAATTACAACCAACTCAATAACCATGTTTTTCCCTCCAGTGACAATCAACCCAATGGTTGTTGTTGCCTACCTTCCAAGTCCTTGTGATAATCAACCCAATTGTTGTTGCCTCCAATCCTTGCCAGCAAATCTTCTTGATCTTCCACCTTTGCAAATCTAACTGATCTTGCTTACACTATGTGTTGAAAATCATCTTGATCTTGCTACCCGGTAGATCTAACTGATCTTGCACACACACACACCCATAGATCTACTTGATCTTGCTACCCCACAGATCAACTAACCTTGCTTACCTATAGATCTTCTTGATCTTGCACTCTTGTAGACCTTCTAGATCTTACACTTAAGGATCTAATCCTTCTTAGTCCTGATTAAAATACAACCCCATGGGTCTCTTAAATAGATCCCAAACCAAACAATAATTATAAATGCAGACTCAAGACTAAAATTAGTCTTTACATGCAAACTAACTGTTTGTCTAAAATTAGAACAGTTTTGGAATGCACAGATGACTGATGTTGATCACTGTATATCTAGAGATGATCGATGTCAATCGATGCATAACTAATGTCGATAGATTTTGATTCCTGCCTGACTAATGTTGGTAGGTTCTGACTGATGTTGTTTACTTTGTAACCCAGCAACCTCCACCATTTGCATAATAGTGAAGCTTTTAGTTCCACAACTTAACAATGGGTACCCTATGATACAAGTATGCTAGTGGTTCTCATCAAGAGATGGGATCTGACCACCAACATTTTTTGTCTATTGATAGGAGAGCTGACCATTATGTTGGAGGATTTGTATAGGATCTTGAGGCTACTTATACAAGGTTGAGTAGTAGAGATAATTCATGGTGATGAGTTGGACTAATAAATGGACCTGTTATATAGTGAGGATGTAATAGAGGCCTGGTACCATGGTGGGAGTTTCTAATTTGATTATATATATTGATTAGACATAAAAAGGAGGAGACTGATGACTATGTTGATGATAGCAACCACTTGCTATGCATTACCAGATTTTAGTGGTGGGAGGTATCCCTAGGCTTTGATTGGTGTACTAGTTGAGATGCACAAAAATTAGACAGTATATGCATGGGCACCAATACTTTTGGTACAATTTTATCAAGATATTTGGGGATACTTAGAGTATAGGCAGTATAAGATGAGTGTACACTTCTTACTTCACTATTGGTCTATGATCATTTTGCCATTTTGTAGCTAGATGGATTATTATGGGTGACATGATATCAAGAATGATTCAGAGTTGGGTTCATGAGGTGGAGGTCAAATATGGAGCTTCCATGGGTAGATGGGGTGCTATAAGATATAGCATGGTTTAGATAGTAGTTAAATACTTTAGTGGATGGTGAGGTCATTTGGAGACTATACATGGGTTTCATATCATGGAAGTGGTATCATGGAAGGGTTGTGTGCACAGACCTTTTCCCTTAAGAACATCAGATGGAGATGATACCATTTGACTGCATGTGACATTAGAATGGCTTAGTTTAGGGTGATTTGGAAGTGTTCTGGAGATACATACTAGAGGATGTAAAGGCACCATTTTCTCTACCACAACCATCAGAGGATGAGCTACTATTTGAGGAGTTATCAACCCCTATAGCAATGGATGGTGCCAGGGTGACTCTAGAGTATATTTCTTGGTGGTAGATATGATACCTTATATATATTGGTGGAGATGAAGGATAGGGTCCTAATGTTAGAGGGGATGATGGACAGGGTGAGGAGATGGGTGAGGAGGAGGGTGAGGATACATATATGGAGGAGGATGCACCTGATCTATAGATAGTCATTATTGAGAGGGATACTATGAGAGAAGCACAAGCTTCCCTAAAGGCATTTCTTATAGCTGTGACATGGGAGAGTGCCATATCATGGGGATAGATAGCAATGAGGACATAAGAGAGTGATATCTTATAGATACATCTATCCATCATCACCTAATACAGAGAGATTGAATAGGGATAACTTACCACTATTACTCAAGAGAGGGATGGTTTATTGGCATGGTTGACCCTAGTTACAGTGGAGAGGGATGTTCTTATGTAGCAAGAGGGAAATCATCATAGAGTGGACCTTCTCTAAGTGGGAATAGATTTATCATGGGACCACCTCAAACTATTCCATTAATGAGACTTACTACTATAATGGAGGAGTTGAGATACTATGAGGTACATGTTACTAGTAGGCTCCCAGATGTGCCCTAGTAGAATGAGCTATGTTGAGGAGCCCTGACAGTGTTTCACCCAATATTGGCATAGCATCCACAGGTTCACAAACAAGTCACATATATGAAGAGGTTCTAGGGGATAGAGTACCCCTGCACCAAAGATTACTAGTTATTGTGCTTATATTATTATTTTGATTTTGGCCTATGAACCGACATAGCAAGATATACATATCATTTTGATATTGACATGGAAATTGATATATATATATATATATATATATATATATATATATATATATATATATATATATATATATTCAACACTTAGTTCAAGTTATGATGTTATTGATGATGATTTTATGGTGTTATTCATGATTATATATATATATATATATATATATATATATATATATATATATATATATATATATATATATATATATATATATATATATATATATATATATATATATATATATATATATATATTCAACACTTAGTTCAAGTTATGATGTTATTGATGATGATTTTATGGTGTTATTCATGATTCTTTATGTTATGCTTATGTGATGATTCATATTTATGATGCTTTATGATGACACATGGATATGATGACATATTTGGGTTATGCTTATGGTTTGGAATTTTCTTGTTAGTATGTGTATGTGTGATGTATTTTATCAGATGTTGATATTTATGATATGAGTTAATGAATCCATGTGATCACATATTTAGATGCATATGTGAATTGCATAACATAGTTTGTTGATTCATTTATCTAGTGTAGAAAAAATGATTAAATGTTGCTTGGTTCATACATGATAAAAATTTGTTATAAATTTTATGTGATAAATTAGTTTGACTTATATTTGATGACAATAAATATTGATTGGCTTCTAATGTATATATGATTTAGAAACTAATATGATATGTTTTTTTTTTGTATTCATGCACCATAAATTATTTATGATAATATTTATATGATGGATAATTTAATTGACTTAGGATTATGTATGAGATGGTTGATGTAGTTTAGTTATGTTGATTATAATGACTATGAAGTAGGAAATAGAAAATTTTAATGATAATAAAAACACCTAAATAAATGAGGTGGATGACTATTAAAATAGAATGTGACATAATAAAACACATAAGTGTAATAGAATATTTCGTCTATTTATAATATAAAAATGTAAATAACACACTTAAGTGAATTATGATTTTATTTGTAATAGACTGAATGATAGATGGTTTTAAAATGTTTAAAACCAATTTAACATATAGAATAATGTGGTTAAAAATTTTATATGTAAAAATAAATGAGAGAATAATGTGTTTAATCAATCATAAGATAAATGCCTTAGTGAATATTTCAACAAGTAGGCATGATGAATAAGAAGGAGATGTGGTGGTCTTTAATTGAGAAGGACCAAAATAGCAAGAGGGATTGGCTTATGAACATAAGCCCCTTCCATTCTTTTCATTATCACTTATTCATTTGTTTAAGAAGTATCTTGATCACATAGCGTCAAGTAAGCTCAAAATCCCTTTATTTTTAGAGGGTAAAAATGGAGATGGATGATAGTGTAACCTTCTCATGGGGATGCCTTTCCCCTTATATAGGTGACCTAAGAACGATTATAAACAATTCTATGTCTTATTTTGGTGTAGATTGATCGATGCAGAAAGTCTATTATTACTTTTGTGAAAGTTGATTGAAGCTTTCTTTGGGATACATATTTTTTTTTACTTTTTTGAATTTTTACTATGGGTCTTTTTAATTCTTTTGTTGTTGATAGGTTGGGGAAGCTGATCAATGTGGGAAGCTTCCATGTGATTGATTTTTTCACAAATGTTTGACTTATCCATCCTTCAAGGGAGTGGTCTAAGTTTTGGATTAGTTTGATTTTGATAGCTATCCTTCAAGGGAGTATCCAATCTTTTTAAGCAAATTTGAATTGTTTTGGGTAGTTTTCCTTCAAGGGAGAAGTCTATAAGTTTTAGATATGATACATAATAAATTATACATATATTTTTTTTGTTTTTTTATTTGTTTATTTGTTTTTGTAGACATGGACTTTCTTATATAGACCTAAAGTTTTCCTTTAAGAGGGCAAACCCATAACACAATAAGGTTAAATGATGGGTGATATAGTGTTGAAGAGATAATGACAATGGGGATCCATCCTATAAGGGATGAAAATTATCCATGGCAATCATGCCATGGGTAGATCCATGATACCCATGTTTAGGATTTAGGCTAAAATTGTGATGGATAATCACATGATTCTTTGCTTTAATCAGTTATCCTTAAAGTAAGGAGATGAAGGTGATAATTTATAAAACAAGGGATGAGCTTTAGTTAGACACAAGGTGATTTATAACTTATTTTAAAAAAAGAATGAATACAGATGCAAAGCATTGAGGGGCTCAAGTTCTAGTTTTCCCTCAAGGGATGATAATTCATAAGCTTGTGACCCATACTTATGCATGATGATAAATGGTCCAAGCTAATTGGGAGCAAACTTGCCCTACTTATTTCTTTCCATGTTAGTTCCATGTTGAGTTTCCTTTAATATGAGGTCACCAATATTGAATTCTTTCTCTCTTAGGTGTTTGTTATAAGCACGTTTGATTTACTTTTGATAGACATAAAAATGGTTAAGTGTAGCCAAATGATGCTCATCAAGTAGCTCAAGTTGGGTTAGACTTTCTTGATGATAGTCTTATTTCAATAATATATCCTTTACGGATATATGAAGGGAGAGAATTTGCACTTCTAGAGGCAAGATAGCCTCTACACCATAGACAAGTGAGAAAGGGGCGGCACCCGTAGGGGTTCGAATGTTGGTTCAATATGCCCATAAGGCAAAAATAATGTGTAAGTGCCAATCCCTACCAAATTCATTTACCACTTTAGTGAGAATTTTATTAAGTGTTTTTTTAGAGGCTTTAGCTTGTCCATTAGCTTGTGGGTAGTATGGAGATGATAATCGTAATTTAATTCCAAAGGTATCACAAATATTGCTTACTTTCTTGTTTTGAATGATTTACCATTATCAGTGATGATTTTGTGAGAAACACCAAAGTGGAAAATGATATGATGATGGATAAAGTCAAAAAAATTATCATCTTTGGTTGAGATGAGGGGAATAGCTTCAACCCATTTGGTGAATTTTTCTATTGTGGTGATGATAGAGTGATGTCTCTATAAATAATATGGGTTTATTTTACCAATGTGATCTAATCCCCACTAAGAGAAGGGCCAAAAACCTTATCAACTTGAAGGCCATGACTAGGAACATGATCCAAGTTGGTGTTTTGTCGACACTTGACACACATCTTGACATACACAATAGTCTTAGTTAAGGGTAGTGTTGGCCAATTTTTGGCCCAAATATAGAAGATTGCCTAGATGGATTAGTTTCTAAAGACCTTGATATGGATTGATCAATTGATTAGAGTTATTAATTAAGGAGGAGACCAAAGGCCATTTACAAAGCTTTTGAAACACTTTAAGACAAACTTAAAGTGTAATTTATTGATATTTAAAAAGCAAGTCTTGAAACAAGTCCAAAGTTGGAAAGTGTAAATATTAGTAGGTTCTCAACTTCATAGACATAAATTAGGTTTCACAAGTCTCAAGGACTCATTTTGAGCCTTCAAATATCAAGCACAAGATTTGAAAAGCTATACTATCATTATGACATCATGTAGATATAGACTAGCCAGCTCATTTATGCATTTTATAAATATGCTAAGAAAGCCTCTTGAGGCCAAAATAAATGTATAGAAATGAAGTTATTCATGCCTAGATCATCCTTTGCAAATTTCATAATTTGATGAGTTATTTATCTCAAGTTATAAATCTTCAAAGTTAGACTTGTAGAATGAAACATTCACACGAACGTAAAGTTTAAGTTCCATGAAATAACCATTTGATTTCAAATGAGAAAGATCAATGGTTATCATTCAATTATATAAAATATCTAATGGTGAGAAGGCAAGGAAAGTGTTAGTGGGTCCTAAAGATCTAACAGTGAGAATTTGATCATGTAATCAAGATCAATGGTGAGAATTAAGTCAAAAAGTTAGTGTAAGAGAGAAGATGACAAGTGGCAAGATCTTGGGTGTTTTGGCAGAGATCTAATGATACGCATCATTTTGATAGGTGTTAGTAGGTCCAAAGATCTAATAGTGCATATTCATTCATGAAGATCAGATCAATGGTGATTAATGACTTAATAAGTTAATGAATCTCAAAGGGTAATAAGGAGTTTCCAAGTGTCACAAGCACATTAGATTATCAAAAAATCTAGGGCTCACATTTAATTGTACAAAAGCATATCTATAATGTGAGAGAGGTTAAAAAGTTAGTAAGATATTGTAGAACAAATAAAAGGTTGAAATTTGGCATAATATGGGGCATTTAGATCAAGATCATTGATAAATATTAAAGGTGAAAGATAGTGGGTTCAATGAGATCAACGGTGCTCATTCAAATGCAAAGAAGTAGATTAACGGTCAATGTTAAAGGTGTAAAGACAAGAGATTTCAAAAGGATAATAATGGTGACCTAGATTGAAATGAAGGAAAATCCTAAAAAAAACATCCTATCACCATTATAACTCAATTAAATTTCACAAGTAGACATAAGTATGTAGTTAGGGGTTTTCAACATAAGGTTTCGATGTCATGAACCTCTAGTTCAAATCATTGTAAAACATAGGGTCCATCCTTTTGGGTTACTGTATGGTTTCATGATTATGATTTTTATTCCTTAAATAAGACCTATGTATATGGTGAGTTCTTAATTTCAAAAAATTCCTAGGGATAAGATAGGTCTATTTAGACCTAATGGAGATCAAGAATGAGGCTATGTAGCCTGTAGGCTCTTTATCGATATGTAGTAACTATATGAAAACCAATGAAAGATATTGGTTTATAATCTATAATATAGACCTATGATTATATATTGAGTAGGGGTATATATGAATAGTTATGGATAAGTGTCTCAACTTTTAGTATGGTCCTAGCTCTAACAAATAGCTGCTAAGAGCAAACTTGGGCGTGGCTCTATCAAGTATATGGATATGAGGACCTTGCCCTCATAATGAAGCAAGTGGAGATAGCATAAAGTCCCAATATAGAGACCTACTAGTCAGAGAAAGTAGTTATATCATTTAATAAATTTTAAGGTGTCTAAGTGTTCTACTTCATAATCAGGATCATGACTAGCCACCTTTAGCAACTATTGTCCTCTAGTGCATTTCTCTTAGCCAATGAGAGGATTCAAGGGATATTGGGAGAAACAAAAAGATAAATTTTCAATTGAGAATTTAAGATAATTTGATCAAAATGTCGCAGCTTAATTAATGACTTATGTACTCATTCTCCCTCTTCTCTCTCTCCCTTTTTGGTATATTACCCATTCTTTCCATTTTGTAACCTCTCTCTCAATTTTTAGAAGAAAAGACTCTCTCTCAATTTTCTAGGAGCAGAAACTCTCACTTGATAAGGCTAGACCCTATCAAAACTTGTATTAAATACCTCTTGAAGCTAATAATATTTCTTTTACATATCTCTTGCTTTGAAAACTATGTTTAGTAAGCTTGTGCATGATGGCATTGTGAAGGAAAAACTTCCATTCCCATTTTCCCTCTTTCTTAACTATTTTAGGGTGTTTTATAGTTAATTTTAGATCTTCATTTGTGTTCTTTCTTCCATTAATGAAAGCTTGGTATGAGTCTTATAATTCCTCTTAGCTTCATTCATTGCTTCTTGGACCTAGTGTATGAAATACTTATGCAATTAGCTAAATTTTGAGATCGTTTGAGCTAGTGTTATCTTATGCTTATACTCTATATATTTCATGCTTATTTGAGTTCTTATTAGATTTGGTGCATCACCCTTTTAACCTTCTTAGGATCCCTTTACCCCTTTTCTCAATGTAAACATTAGTATAGGTGATCTACCAAGTAGAAGTTGACCTTCTCCGAAGGTTCAAACCCCACCATAGGTGACCCATAGCCTGGGTTGTCCCAATAGTGTAGCTCAAGTGGAAAGGGACTGAAGAACCCTCTCCATGGGTGAAAATTAAAGCCACAATAGTTTTTGGCATGCCTGATGGGACTCAATTTGAGGAAAAGATTGATCAAGTTTGATGTTATTTTGATCAGTTTGTATTAATTATAGCTTCACACAATAATATCTGGTGACTCCAAAAGAACAATCAACAACCTAGTGCAGAGCAATAGCTATCGTTCATGACAAAGGTAACTACAAGATCAGCTTCTAGAGGTCTTCCTTTTGAATTTTTTGAACTACCTTTAAATTCAAAAAATATATTAAGGTTTTCTAATACACACCCATATAAAGGCAACTTTGTTCCTAGATCAATTATAAGGTCTACCCCTACTAGAAGATTCTTGTCAAGCCCTTTTCTTTCCATGGCAATCCCTAGAGATTTTCTAGATTTAATGGCCAAAGTCCTTTTGTCCCTCCCTCATTATGATCTTATCCCAGTAGTAGCTCTCAAAAGTGTCCCTTATCTTACTAGAGACCAAGATATAACCCCTTATGAACACCTCATGGATATAGCCAATTTTTGCAACATTCATGATATTGATGAGGAAAATGTAGTAATTAGGTTATTGGCCATCTTTTTCAAAGGTAAAGCCTTAGACTGGTATATAAGCCTTAATAATAATTATATTCCCACATGGGACTAGGAGAGGCTTTGTGTCAAATATTTTAAGATAAAAGTGACCATTTATCACTTGCAAAGCGATTAACTACAATAAAAATATCCCCTCATGAAGTCATGCAAGACTTCAATACAAGGTTTCAAAAAAATTGGGACATAATCCCAAACTTTGTTAGGCCTACCCCTAAATTTGCATTCCTATACTCTTTGAGATCCCTTAATAGTGATATTTTATTAATGATCCAATCTATGGGAGGGAACACATTTCCAAATGAATATGAGGTGGCAATCAGGGTAGAAAATTGTCTAGTCCAAGCTGGCAAGCTAATAGATAGACCACCAATGCCTTTATTCCCTGAGATCATACCATATCCTATTTTTATTCCTCCCCTTGATGTCATTCCTCCTATGCCTACAATTATTGACATGCCTATGCCTAAACAAGAAAAGGCTTCCACTAGTGGATCTAGTGATTCCCAAGAACATAAGAACTTTTAAGAGCTTAAGAGCATGTTTCAATCCTTGGTGAATGAGCTAGTGAGTTTTAAAATGTATCAAGATTTAAATAGGCCTCATAAAGCCTCATATCAACCTCAATAGCAAGATTTTCAAATAAATAGGCCACCCTAGAAAGTAAATTTCCAAGGCTAAGGCAAGGGTCAAAACTAAGGACAAGTGTAGCCTAGCTATAATAGACAGAGCAACTATAACCCAATTATTGCAAGCACTTCCAAAAATTTGGTCCCGATAAAAAATAATATTTATTAAGAATTTAAGGGTATTGTGCCTTGGAATCAATCTTTTGGGTAATCCATTATCCCAAACACTAAGTTTAGCCAAGCTTTCAATGATAAATGGCAGTAAGCTATAAATTATGGGTAAAATCAAGCTCTTATGTCCTAGAACAAAGAGGTTCACATGATGAAAAAACTATAAGATATTTAATAAGGTCAAAACCTTAATCAGAGACCAAGCAAATATGGTGTTATAATGGTTAACTATAAGCAAGAAGAGTGTTATGCAGTCAATCAGCAGGCTAGTTCTAGCCAGACATACATCTTAGTGGCAGCAAATACAAGGTTCAAAAGAAGGAATATGGATGGTAACAAAGAAGTAGTCAAAGATTTTCCTACCATTACTCCTTAAATATCAAAAATAATTAGACTTTTTGTTATTCTATGTTTTCCAATTGTTCTAAATAATCAGAATCAATGGAATGTCTTGGTCCCTCAAAACTCACAAACTCAAGGTACAGTTGTGGCTCCCAAAGCACAACCAAAGGTTGGTGGCTCACCTGTCAACATTGTGGAACAAATGAAAAGGTCAAGTGTGACTGTGTTAATGTAGGATATGTTCTCCATGCATATTCAAGTAGACATCCTTCAATAAGGGTTGTCAAGAATCAATGTTTCTGAGAAACCACTAGCCAAGGAGAATTTGGTTCTCACTAATTTATCCAAAGGACTAAATGAAGGGAAATCAAGTAAGGTGGTCAAACCTCTTCCCTTCTACATTTTATTAATCATTGGTGACTCTTTAGTGCATAATTTCTTGGTAGATAATGGGGTTATCACCTCAGTAATGCCAAAGTCTATAGCAGACCATCTTGGTCTAAAGTATGAGCCACAATCTAAGGGAGTGTTGCAACTTGATGGTACTTCCACTAAGCCATATAGTATCATGAAGGACCTCAATCTAACCCCACATGCTTATCCTAGTGTCATAGTGTCCCAAGATGTGTTGATCCTAAATATACCTTCTTATTTTCCCCTATGCCTATCCATAGAATTTAATACAAATATTGGAGGTTATCTTGTAGAAGATTGGTCATATATGGAATTTAAGATAAGATATGGAACCAAGGTATCCATTAAGGTTGAGCCCATTGCATAATTACACATAGAACCTTATGGGCCAGATATCATAAACCTTAATTTCACCAACCTTGATGAGGATGAACATATGGTTGGTCAAGAATTAAACACTCACCTTGAGGAGATACCCGATATGTTCTTAGATGAGTTATGGAATGAACATTAGTCAACTGATCACTTGGAAGGAGTTGAAGAAAGAGACATGGATGTCTACTATTTGCATGAAAAAAATCAGTCCATGTCATCCCTCATTGGACCTCAAGAAGATCCTAGTGGCTTATGAAAATTATTCTTTGATAGTTTAAGGAGAAAACATGGAGTGGGTACAGGTGCAATGTTGGTATCCCCCTCAAATAACAAGTATTTTTCTTCTTATAGGTTCCAATTCAGTTGCTCCTATAATGTATTATAATATTAAGGTCTCATCCATTACCTTCAATAGGATAACAAGAGAGGAATAAATCAATTATAGGTTTATGGGGATACTGAGTTAATAGTGCACCAAGTTAGAAGCTAGGATATCACCAAGAATCCCTTTATGAAGTCCTAAAAACATAGAGTGTGGGACCTAATTAAGGATTTTGAGGCTTTTAACATCCAAGCAATACTAAAAAACCAAAATCATCATGTTGATAGGTTGACAGTTGTGGGAGCTCAATTTGACATCCCTAATGATTTGAAAAAGACCAAGGTGCAGCCACATGTCAAAGTGGTGGTGAGACCATTAGTGATGGACAATGAATTTCATTGGTAGGTCTTTGAAAATGACAAGTACATTACTTATTTCTTATATTAAGAAGCAAAATTCTCTTTAATGAACTAAGAAAAACTACAACATCAATATGAAGATCAAATAGTTCAATTGAGATCCGATAAGCTTCCTAAAGGGCTTGTCACCCTTGAAGGTCTTTTCCATGATGGAGATCATATGAGAAAACACAAGGTAGTGATGTTGTATACACTCTAAATTGGTAAATAAAACACATGCATTATGTCTTTTAATAGTCCTTTCATAGGAGACTCTAATTGGATAATATGAGTTTTTATTCACATTTAGCCAGGTCCTTTTATCTAACTTATCTTAGTCTTACTACATTCGCTAGATATATTTTTGCTTATTCCCAAACATCTATAGCATTTCAAACTTAACCCTTTCAGGCTTAGGAACATCTTCTAAGTCTAGATCCATTTCCTTAGGTCCCACATCCCCTAGACAATAGTTCCCAAATAAGACTACAACATTGAAAACCCAGGGTGTCTAATTTTTGGCATTGTTATCCAAGTCCAATTTTGGCCCCAATAGTTAGCTTCATCCATAAGATGAGTCTTACCCCTTTTATTTGCTTCATGTCTAAGTTTCCCAATGCTAGCCAAATGCAATAAAATCTCCTAAATTCAAAATAATGAGTCTCCTATATAAAGGACTACACAATGAATTTTATATCTAGAACTTATTATTTTAGCACATTAGAGATAATAAAATCAATCAATAGTATAGCTCAGCTTCTTTGCATCACACATAGATTTGCATGTTTGATCAAGGAATGGCCTAGGTGAAATTCATTATTGCATCAATCATGTATGTTGATTATGCATGTTCACTAAAGGATAAATACATTGGATATGATACCCTTGGTATGAAGGTTAATGTAGGTATTAGTTAGAACAACAAGGGTTCTTGATTGTGCAATCATTCTTCCCACAACCCAATTCCCCCCCCCATTTGTGCATTGATTTACTTTATTATTTCTCTATATGTAACTTAATATAGGTACTGAATATAGAAGACAACACATAGTGAGACCTAGATAGTCCTAGGACTCAATATTTCACTAACAGAGTGTCACAAGGCTTCCAAGCAGAACTCAAAAAAGTCAAACCACCAGCACAAAAACATTGGAAGTGGATGACAGCATCAAAAGCAGACAACAGTGCTGAAAAGTGGACTAAGTACCAAGTATCAGGGTGTCCTAAGTTTGGCACTCCTATCCAATCCCAAAATAGAGTTTTTGGTCCTATTTGTGACAACCTGCCATCCCTACATAGCAATTTCTAGACTACATCATCCATTTCAGCCCAGAAAAAGCTAAGTCAATATGGCTTTGTCTTCTCTTTTCTATATGAATTAAATTTATCAAATTGGAAAAAATATGTATTTCATTACATAAACCCAGAATTCTTTCCCTATTCTAGACTTTTATTACTTAGGAATAAAGCATCTAATTTCCTAAATTAATAAAATAATTGGTGAATATGACTTACTTCAAATTTTTGTACAAAAACCTAGAAACCATAGGGAAAATTATTTCTAATTTTTTGCCATAATTTTTTTATTTTTCCTAAATTTAAAAATAAAAAATATATCAATCCATTACAAAAATATCACTTATTTTGTTCAAACCCTAGTTTGCACATACTAGGTCCTTTTTGCATACAAACACATTCAACACACTAGGAAAAATATATTGCTAATTTTAGAAATATTTTCTGACTTTTCTTAAATTTTTCAATCAAAATTCTACAAATTTTGTAACAAATTTTTCAAATTATTGCACTAATTTTGGAAAAAATCTAAAACCCTAGTTCATAACCCTAGATTTCAAAACTAGGTCTTCAAACAATAAGCCTTGCCTCCTTGCCAATATTAGAAAGCTATTTTGGAATTTTTGCAAATCAATTACCTTGTCAAAAATTATTTCAAAATTAGTAGTTTCTTGTGCAAAAATTTAATTTCTGAAATTCTAATTTTTATATAAATTTTTGTGCATTTATCTTATTTTAAATAAATTTTATAATTTAAAATTATTACATAAATTTCAAAAACTCTAAAACCCTAGATTTCCAAACTAGGTCCTCAAACCTCAAATTTCCCTCCCTTACAATTTTTAGAAAAATAATTTAAATTTATTGCAAATTGTTTTGGTTATCAAAGGTAATTTTCAAAATTCAATGTTAGTATTTATTTATGCTTTTATTTTCTTAAAAGTACTTTTTTTTTCTCTTAGGTGATAAAATGGCCACAAAGGCACTTCCTTCATCTCATCCCTTAGATAAATTTCTCAAATTTTCTTACAATTATGACAATGATTAGACAAAATTACAAAATTGCACATTAGCTAAAACTATAGAAAATTATTTCATTTATAGTGAAGATAATGACTATTTTTATAATGAAATATATGATGATATACATAATGATGAGGGTGAATCACAAATAGATGAATCTTTTTCTCTTAACCCCATCTCTTTTATTTCCTCTTCTAATCAAAATAATTTTGATAAATGGGAAAGATACTTTTCACCTCATTCTCCTAGGCACAATGCATGAAATGCATAAATTAATAATGCACTTCCAAGTGAACCTATTATTAGTGATGATTTTCTTCAATATGAACCTAATCTCTCTCTCCTTTTTGTTACTGTTATGCTCAAAATACAATAATATAAATGCAATATAATCAAATTACCAAAGTATAGTTCAAATGATACATTATGTGTTCCTAACTCTACTCTATCAAAAGAATGTTCAAATGATAACTCTTCTACTCTTCCTTCTCATGTTGAAAATGAATAAAATGCATATATTCCATCCATGGATACCATAGATACACATGATGTTTCAAATGCCAATGATAACTTATTTCATATTAGAAATAAATTAACTCTTTCTACACCTCTCCCTAGCATTGATGGAAGTGATAATGAATATGATAGTGAACATGAAAATGAATATGAGAATGAAAGTGAATACGAAAATTATACCTCAAATTCTACTATTTCAAATGAACAACATTCAAAATGTGACAATGCATGGAATAATCATGACTACTATGCATATAGTGAAGAAGAAAATGCATATCATGCTTCTAAGCCTTCTCTCACTCCTCTCAAATCTCATGTATGTCAAAATGTTGCTTCTACTTCTATGAATGATTTTATCTTTGATAATGCACATGTTCATGTTAATAGTAAATCTTCTACTAAATTAGAATGTGATTCACTAAAACATAAAGATACCAATGAATCTCCAAAACCACCCCTCACTACAATAGAACCCAACTCTCACTCCTCACCTAAAGAGAATGGTAGCCCACATCCCTCTAGAGAGGTCCAAACTACCATTACTCCTACAGTTCAAGTGAGCA